>JAZGTI010010620.1:0-17499 GCA_036877585.1 Botia kubotai | reverse complement strand
TTGCTTTCAAGTCCGAGACGAGACCGAGTAAGCAAAAAATGGTCTCGAGACCGGTCTCGAGTCCGAGACCGGACTCGAGTACTACAACACTAGTATGAACAGTGTGTGTGTTCTGTGAGTGATAAGATGGAATAAAATGGGGATTTTTACGAGTTATACCTTTTTTTTACGAGATCAAACCTTTGATCTAATTTAGGAGTGAGTCAGCACCACCCATAACACCCCAGTAACCACAGAGCAACATCCTCACAACCACTGTTAGCATCCACATAGCAACACCCTGGCAACCACTGTTAGCATCCACATAGCAACACCCTGGCAACCACCCACAACACTCTAGTCCACAGCACACGTGTTTCAGAAAACAGAAAGAAATCTCTTCTACTCCTCACAGTAATAAGATCATGTCGCTCACACATGGTGAGCGCTCATCTGAGAGCATCTCTCTGTTGATCAGGTGTTAAAAGCTTACACTAAAACTATTTAAGGAACAGCAGATCAAAGTGAACCTAGCACTGATCTCTGTCACACACAGCGCTGGAGAGTGACTAACTAACTGTCGCTAACTAGCAGTCTTACATGATGACAGACTCTACACAGACTCGGTTGACTGTGGTGTAGCAAACTACTCTTTATAAAACAGCAGCTTGACTGTCACTTTCCCTTTGACCTTTATACAGCTAATTATACCCAATAAAGACTAACTGACAGAACACAAACTAACAGTTTTGGAAACTGGGGGGACTGAGGGGGACTGTGAGTACATTACAAGAGGAACAGAGTTACAGTTTGGATGCCATCTCATTCCTTTTGCCCATTCATTAATATCTTCCGCCTGAATGAATATTTGGGATGAGGTCTGATCAAAGCCAGTTGAAGCAGAAGAGTGGTGAGGGGGGGGGTATGGAGGGATGAGGGGCCGCATGAAGCTTAAAGATGGGTGGACCACACTAATGGATCCAAGTGGTGGGGGCAGAAGGTCGAGGTCGGGCAGATAACAGGAATTTGGAATGACTCAAAAAGCTCTCGTGCCATTGGTCGCTTTGTATGGGAAAATCCCCGTAAATGTTGTGCACCTCATTCTGCTTGTAAAGACACACAGACACACACATACACAAACATAATGTGCAATTGACAACACACAAATGCACACAAACCCACAAGGTCAAACGTTTACAAATATCTCTGAAATTTGGCCTTTTAGTTCAGAGTTAAAAGTGCGCCTCACTGATGGAGACTTGCACTGAACCCAGGCTGTATCTATACTTTCACTTGGGCCAATATCCTACTGCTATTACATGTCTGTATTACATGTATTACATGTTGTTAGCCAGCTGAATAAATGCATTACTAACAGACACAATAATGAATCTTTCTCTGGCTCTTTTTTTGCAGGTATATTCTGTGCATCGTCTGACCTGTGTGCATTAACACTGTGCCAGAACGGGGCGACATGTGTGGATATGACGGGTGACTATGTGTGCCTCTGCTCACGGGAAGGTGTCCTGTACATGGGAAAGGACTGTGAGGAACTCTATAACGCGTGTGTGTTCGCCAAATGTGATGGGTGTGTGAGTGAACCGGGCTCGGAGCGCTACACCTGCCCGGGAGACGTCAATGAGTGTGAGAGCAGCCCGTGTGCGGGTGTTCTTTCTGAGTGTCTGGATGAGCTGAACGGCTACAAATGCCTCTGTCCACCTGGATTTGGAGGAGAGGACTGCAGCCGTCGCATTACTGACTGCATCGATGAGCCCTGCCTGAACAACGGCACCTGCAGCCGTGTGGTGGACGGATTTGAGTGCACCTGTCCGGGCGGTTATCGGGGGGAGATGTGCGAAGAGGACGAGGATGAGTGCGCATCACACCCCTGTCACAACGGCGCCATCTGTCTGGATGGAGCCAACACGTATCACTGCTTCTGCGTACCTGGTTACCAAGGAAACAACTGTGAGATTGACATCAACGAGTGTGCATCCAGGCCCTGCTGGAACAATGGAACCTGTATTAATGAGAAAGATCGGTATCTTTGTGAATGTCTACAAGGATATACAGGTAATCTGTTCTCCAGTACTGTCGTTATCTTGTTAAAGAGCCTCTGAAGTTCCCCATACAATGTAAACTTCAGATCTTGAGTCTCTCTGTTGCGGCAGAAGCTGCCGGTGTAAAACATCACTTTATGGTTCCTAAAGCTGAAATCCAAAACTTCTACAGGGTAAAAATAAACTAAAAACAGTTATTGAGCAAGTACAGATCGGTGTTCAACACAGTCTCTTTACCCTGATTCACAACGGTAAGTTTATAATAATGATTTATCATTTGAGCTGTCAGGTCCCGGGAAATGTCAGTTCGACTTCATTTCACTTCAACAAAGTAACCTGCAGTTTTAAGTTTTAAACAGAGATGGTGGTAAAAAGGCAAAAGTTATGGATTGCAGCTTCAAGTTTAAGGTGCCATCATGATTAAGTGGTTAAAGACTGGCAACCCAATGTAGTTAGTTAAGCCTCTGTAGGTTAGTAACAGTAAGCTAGTAACAGCTTAGTAACAGTGTTGTGAATTGTGAGTTGTGCAATGATCTCATTTTCTCCAGGCGTGAATTGTGAGCTGGAGATCGATGAATGTCATTCGAACCCTTGTCAAAACGGTGCCACCTGCCACGACCTGGTGGGTCTGTACGCCTGCGACTGCGTGCAAGGTTTTGAAGGCTCCGACTGCGAGACAGATATCAATGAATGCGAGAGTGACCCGTGTCAGAATGGAGGAACCTGTCATGACCTCATCGACAGGTACAGGCACTCTGGAATTATGGGAAATCCGAACAGTGTCCAGCTGTAATTGCATTGGTGTGTTTGTGTGCAGTTATGAATGTCAATGCGAGGGCACTGGGTTCATTGGACACCACTGTGAAGAGAAGATTCTGGAGTGCGCATCAGATCCGTGCCAACATGGAGCAACATGTCTAGAAGGCATTAACCACTACAACTGTACCTGCTGGCCAGGTGTCTGTCTTTTATTCTTTATATGAATCCTACATTCAATAGGTCTTGAATTTAAAGTGAAACTTCACCCAAAACTCTAAATTCTGTGATTGTGTCTCACTATTATGAAGTTCCAAACCTGTATGACATGTCTCTATTCACTTCCGTGGCTCTGACACTGATGTGTGTGTTTGTAGGTTATGAGGGTGATAACTGTGAGGTGGATATCGATGAATGCGCTGATTCTCCCTGTGAGAATGACGGTGAATGTTTTGAGAGGTCTATTCCTGAACACGGAACGACAGACTGGGAGTTCAGCTACGCCAACGCTGCTGGATACATCTGCTTATGTCAGGCAGGGTTTACAGGTACTGATAACACACACAAACAGATACATACAACACATACAACAATACAACAAATAATGTGACTGTGAGTTTGCATGCATCTTTAAAAATGATGAGCACTTACTCACCCTCATGTTGGTCCAAATCTGCATGACTTCCTCTGTGAAAGACAAAAGTTAGACAAACTATTAGTGACTGACAGTCTTGGTCACCATTCACTTTCATCGTATGCAGTAAAAAAAACTAGTGTAAACTTTGTCAACATGACAACATTTTGGACGCACCACCCCTTTAATAGCTTAAAAATGTGTAAACTTGTGTACATTGTGTTAATTTACCAGGAAGCAAACCTAAAATTATCTGCATTTTAACACCTTCACAGGAACTTTAACAGCTTGCTTATATTGTTACTGTATTTCCCCAGGAGAGAATTGTTCAGTAAACATAAACGAGTGTGTGTCTGATCCATGTCACAATGGAGGCACTTGTGAGGATCTGGTAAACGAATACACATGTGTGTGTGCAGAGGGCTACGCAGGTTAGTGTTTGCATGTGTGAGGGTGTGTGTGTGTCCGTTTGTTTTATTAACCTTGGTGTGTCTTTCTTAGGTGTGGAATGTGAGCTTAATATAGACGAGTGTGAGAGCGCCCCCTGCCTGAACGGAGGTGTATGTGAAGATGGAGTGGCTGAATACACCTGCCACTGCGCAGAAGCTGAACAAGGTCTCCGGCCCTGGGGAGGCCTCCAATGCAGCGTGCAGCTGCTGGGTTGCATCGAGCACGCATGCCAAAATGGCGCCACCTGCCTGCCGCAGTTTGAGGGAGAGACACATGGACACACCTGTCTCTGCCCACCTGGTTTCTACGGTGATGTCTGCGCTACACCAACCACATTCTCCTTCTCCTCACCGAGGTTCTTCCTGTTTGAGGTTCCTCCACTCGAGCGCAGAAGGACAGATACGAAACGCGTGCGTCTTTTGGAGGTCCATCTGCGCTTCCGCACCACGCTGCCCAATATGCTGCTGTTTTACCGCGGCAATGCTGAAATCTTCTTGTCTCTGGAGATTGTTGGGGGTAAGCTTCAAGCCAGGATGTTGTTGGAGGTCGGAGGGCCACTGGAGGCGCGGATGCCAGAGCACGTGAGTGATGGAGATTGGCGTGAGGCTCTGGTGAGCGTTGATGAAGAGTCTGCAAGACTTGTGCTGCAGGTTGAAGGTCCAGGCTGTGATGATCAAGCATGCAGGGTGGAAAACAAACTTCCAGACGGCCATGAACCTTTCTTGAACCATAACGGCCTCACTAAGGTGCATGTGGGTGGAGCACCAGAAGAGTTCCTGAAGTTTACTTTGAGTGGCCGTGGATTTGTGGGATGTATGGAGGACCTGCAGGTGGACGGTCATCAGGTTCTACCTCATGATCTGGGTGATGAGGATGGAAGTGTGGAGATGGGCTGTATAAAGCCTGAATGGTGTCAGGTGGACCCCCAGCCCTGCTCTCAACAGGGGCACTGTGTGGACCTCTGGACAAGTTACCGTTGTGACTGCTACAGACCTCACCATGGACATGAGTGCAGCCAAGGTCTGCCTGCACACACAGCACAAACCAAACATCACGCTGACATCACCACAATCACGTTATGATGTCATCTCTCCCTAGGCTTGTGCATCATTCAGAATTGAACTGAGAAAGTTTTAAATTCCAATTAAATTCCAAAATTTGAACTGAATTGAGAAACAGGATGTAGGATGTTTACATTCAAATTTGTAGAAGTAGAATTCAGTAGAATGAGAATTAAAATGACTTGAAAAGCAAAGAAATTCAAATAGCTGCAGTGTCATTTTTAATTGAACAAATATTTATGAAATGTTCTAGTAAAATGTACATCAACAATAAACGTTCATCAAGACACAGTTTAAAAAGTACAGAAAGTTGAAACAGTTTTACAGTGCGACGATGTGGACCGTTCAATTAAAATGTCACACTTGATTTTTAATTGAAAAGACACAATGCTAAATGTTTCTTACACTTTGTGTCTCGTCTCAGATTACCCGACTTACACCTTCGGTCACGAGGACTCCAAAAGCTTTCTGGCATATAAACTGCAGTATGATCTCGGCAGAAACATCAGCGTGACCTTCTTCCTGCGATCTCTCCAGTCGAGCGGAATGTTACTTCAGTTACGCAGAGCAGACCGTGAGGAACCTTATTTTACCATCTGCCTGCGGATGGGGCGCGTGCAGGTGACCTCTGCATTGAAGAAGACTGTGTTGTCATCAGCAGAGTTTGTGTGTAATGGGCAGAAGCAGCTGCTGCAGGTGGACATTGAGGAAGGTCAGGTGTTCTTCAGCCACGCTGGTGTGCACTATAAACTGGGTTCCCTGCCTGACTTGGAGGTTCTAGAAGGAGACCTGGTGTATGTTGGAGGGATTCCGGGGGAAGAGGGCACAGCTGAGTGGGGTGGGAACTTTAAGGGCTGCCTGCAGGATATGAGACTGAATGATGTGCATCTGGACCTGCAAACATGGGATGGTTCCCACAGTGAGACCGTGTATATCGCTAGTAATGCACAAAACGTGCTTACTGGATGCATCAGTGATAATACATGCAAGGTACATGTACAGTACTTATACATATACAATACTATATAGGCACATACATATACAGTACTTCCATATTTACATCAACATTTATGCATTTGGCAGACGCTTTTATCCAAAGTGACTTACATTGTAATATACTTTACATCATTTCTGAGTATGCACAATCGAAATCGAACCCAGGACCTAAGCTACAGGAAAGCATATATATCTGTTTTATAGATATCTGTTCCATTCATTACATACATTCATACTAACTACACTAAGAGAAAACTGATGTTTGGTGGTTCATGTCGCAGGTGCAGCCTTGTTTAAATGGAGGGGAGTGTAGCGTGACATGGAATGACTTTACTTGTTCCTGTCCGCGTGAATTCACTGGAAAGACGTGCGAAACCCGGCTCTGGTGTGCAAGCGACCCGTGTGTAACCGGCAGCCACTGTGTGGATCTGTTGGGCGGTTTTGAATGTATGTTTATCTTAAACCAACATACAAAAATCACTGACAGACAAAACACATATTTGTGTAATTGGATGTTTCACTCTAAACCCTATAGTTACCCAGAACTAGTCTTACTCTCCACTAGAAACTGCAGTATATCCGTTTGTTTTCTTATTCCAGGTATTGTTAATGCCACCTTCGACAACACTCCGCTACACTACAGTTCCAAGAGATCTCTAGTTGCCCCGGTGACCAACGTTTCCATGGAGCTGCGCACAAGGCAGGAAAACGCTTTGTTACTGCGCGCATGGAGAGGCCCGGAGCTTCTGCTTATTGGTCTGGTGGATTCAGCGATTCAGGTAGAGCTTCACAATGAGAACAGCGTGGAACCTGTGATCTTCTCTGGAAAGAGACACATCGCAGATGGTGACTGGCATCGCCTGCTGGTTGCCATGACCCACCCGGAGCGTGACGCGTCACTGTGGGTGATTCTGGTGGATGGGGTCACCGATGCTACCAGCGCGCCTGCGCTTGCTGGCGGTTTACACTTTCTTAACGACAGGTCCAGTGAGGTTGCGTTGGCCGAGACCTATACGGGGTGTCTGGGGGCGGTCCGGGTGGGTGGGGTCTACCTTCCATTTGTTGACAACATTAAAGCACCACAAACGTCGCGGTTTTGGCGACGACCGGACGAGCTTGTGCGTGTGGGCTGCTTCGGTGCTCCAGTGTGCCGTTCTCATCCCTGCGGCCGGGGTGGCACCTGCATGGATCTCTTTAATGCGTTTGGCTGCAAATGCCCGCCAGGCTGGGAGGGAAAGACCTGCGAGACAGAAACAGATGAGTGTGCTTCAGGACCCTGTATTCACGGCAAGTGCAAGGATAAGTTTGACGGGTTCGACTGCGCGTGTCACCCAGGTTACGGTGGAGCTGTCTGCTCTGAAAACCTGGATGACTGTAAGACGTCGGAGTGTAGACACGGAGGCACGTGTGTGGACGGTGTTAATGACTACACCTGTATCTGTCCACCGCAGTACAGCGGGACACGCTGTCAGTGAGTGCACACCTAATGCACACCTAATGCACACCTAATGCGCATCACAGATTGAGTTTCACTAAATCAGGTGTTCTCTGAATCGATCTGGGATTGTTTTGTTCAGATTTTTGCCTCGTGTGTTTGTGCGTCAGGTACAACTATCCTCCCCTGAAGTGTGGTCTGGACCTCGACTGTATAAATGATGGGGTGTGTCATGACACTCAATGGGGGGCAAAATGCACCTGCTCTGCAGGTTACACAGGAGACAGGTGAGACTAACCAACTAACCAACACATATTAGTAATGAATAAACATGTAATCACACGGTCATGGATGTACGGTTGACCACAGGAGCGCAACAGAACAGAATTAAACTGAAATGAAATTCTGTTGTTATTGTGTTGTGAACTCAGGTTTTTGAGTTTTATGACCGTACTCATTCGCACCTCTTTCTTCTTTCAGATGTGAGACAGACATCGACGAGTGTGTGTCCAGCCCATGTCTGAACGGCGGATCGTGTGTGGATCGTCTGAACCGGTTTCAGTGTTTGTGTTCAATAGGATTTAGTGGCCAGTTCTGTGAAACAAACGTATGTACAGAGATAATCATCACATGTAGCACATTGGCAGAAACGATCAGACTCTGAACTAGCTCAAATACAGAGCGCCTGATGTTTAATGTGAACATACATTTTGTACACCTACCGAAAAGCCCACCGCTACATTTGAATCTCTCTCTCTCTCTCTCTCTCTCTCTGCAGAAGCAGCTTCAGAAAGATCGGATCCCGTGGCTGGTGATCGCGGTTCCTCTGGTGTGTGGCTGTCTGCTCTTGGTGGCCATCGGTCTCATCTTCATATTGATGACTGCACGCAGGAAACGCCAGTCAGAGGGAACTTATTCTCCCAGCCAACAGGAAGTAGCAGGTGCGCGCTTGGAGATGGACAGCATGTTGAAAGTACCACCTGAGGAGCGTCTTATCTGAGCACTGAGCAGATCTCAACATAAAGGGCTCGATGACATCTAATATAATCTTTGTGTGAACATAAGCAGATATTTATGGAGCCACGAGATAAAACTGATGCCTGAACATTTGATATAGGAGTTCCACTGATCTGCTGATCTCCAGATCAATCACAGTAGGTCTCCACCCATTATGTAAATACAGTAGGAAACCTCATACAGACTCTCAGGTAATAGTGAAGGGTGGAGACCTACAGTACTGACTCTTGAATTCAACCTACAACCTTCTGAAGTTCTAACAGGTGAATTGGGGTTTTAGGTGAATCTTTGCCTGAACTGCTTCAGGATGCCATAATCTGAAAGAATCAAGGAACAATGGAGGTTTACAGTTTGTCTACAGTATTCATTTAAGCAGTGGCTCCAAGCTGCTCTCAACTCTTGGTTGAAGAAGCATTTATGTCGAGGCACAAGAAAGTGACTCTGTTTTTGCTGCATTCAGATTGTGTCAAAATGATCGTATTTACAACATGAGCAGGAATAAACGTAACCACATTGTTTTACTTAACAGTGGCGAGCTCTGTACTCTTAAAGCAATACTTTTGAAGTTGTGGGTGTATCAGGGGCAGCAAATTTGCCATTGACTGTTGTCTTAACAATTGTTTGTACGCAGTTGTTTTGTTGTTGAAAAAGTTCATCAGAACTCATTTAGCAGGTTTTCTTGAAGACACCAAATCATCATCAAACCATATATTGTTCTCACAGCATTTGAATGTATAGCTACCTACTGTTCTGAAAATACTAAGAGCTACACTGGATCTGAATACTTGAGCGTGTCTTTATTTTCTTTATGACTGTCAATATTAAGAAAACTGTAGCATAAAACATTTTCATTCAGAAATTAAAATAAACTGAACGACTGTTTTTGCTCACAGTAATTGTCAGGTCAGTCAAAGTGGGAACCGAGTTATTGTGAAAAGCAGTGAATATTTTACTTTTTGACAATCACCACACAGACTGTATCTTTTTTAATGTATCCTGAAGTGAAAGCAATAATCAATTGTTTAAACACACCACTCTGAACGCGATCATCATGCTCGCCGAAATAAAATTCTGCCAAGTACAACTGCTGTGTATGACAGTAAATACAGAAATATTAAGTAATGATTGCTGAGGTGCTGTACATACTCTGGGACTGTAGTATGCTATTTATTCTCAAAACTCAAGATAAACAATTTCATGTAGTGTTTATTCAGGTGAATGTGTGTTTATTTAAGTGTGTTGTAAACGAATCTGTGTGTGTTCTTACCTTCTAGATTCATCCTTCACTACAGTTCACTGAAAACGCGTAAAGGAACTCTAAAACTATTTTTAAGTATTGTGTGAACGTTGATGATCAACATTTCTTGGGATATATATTTTGAACGTGGAAATGTGCAAAAATGGTTTAATAAAACCTTTTGATGTCTCTGACTGGTTAACAATGACTTTTCCCACCTTAATTAATGGTCAAAGTTATCGGTAGCTTTATATACCGTATATATGTAATATCCTGATGACATCACAGACCACAACCATAATCAAAAGACATCTGACATATTTTTCTATAAATTTTGTTCCTGTGAATAAAAGAATCTAAAGGATCATGTGTAAACCCAAAACATGGATGTGAACACAGAGTGAAAATGACTAAAAAGAAAAGTAGAGGCACAAACAAATGTTCCACATCATCACATGAATACACTGTGCGCTCTTCAATGATGACATACATCAAATCAGAACATTCAAATCAAATGACAAAGTGCAGTATGAAAAAAACAGGACACAAGTTCACATTGATAAACACGTCAAGAAAAAGCGATGTGTTACACATCAGAAACAGATTCATGTTTTGCACCTCCACCTCTCACTCCTGTCGAATCATGCTGTCAGGAGAGGAGCACAAACTCATTAGACATGTAAACTATAGTTTGACATGTTTCAGCCTCTTCAAAATACTTCACATGATTGTGTTTTATTTCTGCTGACCACTACTAAAGCAGATTTGTTTTTTGGTTTGTGTTGGAGCCGTTTTAAAGACTGTTTCAAGAGAGACGGAGCATTTTGATGTTCCTTTCAAACGTAAGGCATTCTAAACCAGTTTGTACTGTAAAGGATTCTGTATCGAGTAGGAGTAGAAATACTTGTGCATTTCTCAAAGGCCTAAATAATTTTAACGTAAAGTCTGGGGCACAGCTTCCCTATTTTAAAAGACACACTCAAACTCCTTCCGAATCTTTCAGAAGTTTGATAAAAATAATCTGATGTAAATGATCTGAACTTCATCAGACTAATATTGCTAAACGCTCATTTCAATCCAGTGCAGCAGCACTGAACACTCAGTTCTCTATACTGTTACATTTATAATATTCTGTATTATCTTCTTTGAACTTATATGAGCCTTTGAACTTTCAGTATAATTTACCAAACACACTGTTGCACCCATGAATGTTCCAACCTAACACCCCAAGTTACATGTCTTTTAAAATTAAGACATTAAGTGTTTAAAGCAAAACTTCCCAGTAACCTGAAATCCCACAAACAGCTCTCAGTCTCTCTCACACACACTAAAGGCCAAAATAAGAGGGTGACTTAAACAAACACACGTATAGAAAAGGTGATTTTTTAGCGACTCTATAGGGTCAATACAGATGTGCAAGAACACTTTAATAACACAAATAATATCATTTCATTTCATATTTAAATACAACAATAAAACCAGAGAAGAAACATCAGTTAACTCTCTGATGTTCCCTGACAATGACATGTTTCATGTTTCTTTTGGATTTCAGCATTTGGTTGAACGCGCAGTTCAAACGTCACGACAGACAGTGTTTCTTCTACTTCTGAATCTCAGACAAGCAAAGTAAAAAAGCAGGAAAGTATAGTAATAAAAAAATGGCACAAGGTTTCCTGACACAGAACGTGTCTAATGCTGAACTAAACCAAAGAAACAGAATGCCAATGTCAAGAACTGTGTCAGGAAAACCAGCTGTTAAGCATACATTTCATTTGAACACACGGTATAGTGGTACGCACCCTTAAAAAGCACAATTACAATAAATACCCATGATGCAATGTGCATGGCAGTAGCAGATCATTGGTTAAAAGGGGAGTTGCTAAAAAGAGGAGGGTGCTGATTGGTTGCTTTATGAAAGCTATAAGTCTATCATGTGACATTCAGCATAAAAGGAGAATAACAAATGATTTGAAACTTTTAACATTAAATCAAAGCAAGTGGACAGTCAGTATCTATACAACTGTATCATGAAACACAACAGAACCCTGTTCTAGACTCACTTTAATATCTTCAGATCGACATGCAGGCGAATGGAACTAATGCCTGGTACCAGTGAGGACTTCCAGAGTATGTATTTCCTAAAATCTGATTGGTTCCTGGTTCCTAACTGATGTTGTTCTGTTAGGAACTAATGACTGAAATGCAAACAGCATTTATGACTTCTATTACATCATACTCCAGACCTCTTGGGGGCAGTATTGTTTAACAGGGCTGTATTCTCAGACCCACTTTGAGCTCCAACATTCTGCCACACTAATCCACACCATATGCTCTATGCAGTGAGCAGTATATACTGTGTACTGCAGTGTGCAGTATGTACTGTATGCATAGTGCAAAGTTTGAAGTATGCAGCACTTACCCTAGTCACACTATGTAATATGCACAATGTAGTATGTGTGCACTGCAGAGTGCAGAACATAGTATGCAATTTGAGTAGCAGGTAGTGTGTATAACATAGTGTGCCACCCATTAAGCATAAATATCATTATAAATGATAAATAACATTTGTAGTCAAGTTTCATGAAGGCCAATTTGTTGCTATGGTTACTAAGAAGTGGGTCATTAGTGTATCTGTAGTCTGATTTCTATGGGAACAACACTGCAGGCCTGCTTGCTACAGAGAATACAGTGTCATCCTGGTAACTACAGGATTTCAGTGTTAAACTTGGTGAATGGTTTATTGCACTGCTACAGGAAAACATTGTAAGCATCAATGTGCATAAGGCTAAGTGTGTGAGCTAGCTGCGAGAGAAGCACAGCACACTCGGGGAAAAAATGTCCAACAGTGCTTTTAGACCACTAGAGGGCACCGTCTTAAATACACTGATTGTTCATTTGTTGTCCATTCGCAGTCCCTCACTGGTTGGTAGCAGCAGTAAAGGAAAGACATGGGCGGAGCTAGTCAAACGTCTCCCACCTTCTCCGCAAGTCCTCCACCTTTTTTTTAGGGGTTGTGGCCAGTACAGTTGGTGTGGTTGCCATGGTAAGAAGGTCACTGAATGGGTCACAAGGAGCATCAGTGGAGACTTGCGCAGACTGGGCCAGAGTGGGTGGGGCGGGCGAGTCTAAAAGGCTTGAGAGGGATCCACTACTGCAGGAGGAGGGTGGGGCCACGCCCACAGCAGGTGTCTGACCAAATACTGGAAAGGGGCGGGGAGGTGTGGTGAAATAAGTGGCACCTATGGGAGGCATGTAAGCTGGGGCGAACGGGTTGCCTGGGACAACAGGACTGTAGGGCCTTTGAGGGGGGTAATGGGACTGTTGGGCAAAGGGGTTGAATGATGTTGGGGGGAATGGGGGAAGGTTCGGGGGGTGGGGTCGAGGAGGTATAGGCGGTTTAGAGGTGGGTGGAGCTGTCTTATTCCCTGTTGCTCCACATAGAGGGTCCAACAGGCTAAGCAGGTCAAGTCCCTGCCCCTCATTTGGCTCAACAGGCTTCAACAAATCCGCCTGCATTTGTGCCTGTGAGTGAGGCGACATGTTCAATGCCTGCCGAAACTCCTGCCCTCCAGCAGTCACACCTCCTTCCTTCTCACCGGCCTGCTTACCCCCACGCAGCAGGGTCACACCCGGTGCCAGCACTGCACCCGGTTCGGGTGTTTTCCGACCTTGAGGGCGAGGAATGGTGATACATGCCCCGTCCGCCTTCTCTGTGCTGGGGTTCAAGCTCTCTCTACTGGGTGGACGTGGCTCGGTGGGCTCCAGGGGTGGTACGGATAGAGGTCTCTCCCATGATGGAGACTCTCGGCCAAGCAATGCAGAGGGCTCCCCCATCTGGCTCCAGAGCTTGCTGTATGGATTAGGGGTTTTAAGACCAGGGAGAGTCCGTGTGCGCTCTCCAGAACTAAGATCCATCCGCTGGAAAACATGCAACCAGAACAACAATTTAGCTAGATAGGGTGAAAACACAAAAACCTTTAAATGTGACGTCGTCGTCTCACCTGGTAGCTGTAATTGGCATGTTGCGGGTCTGCGCGGAGCTCTTCCAAACTTCGTGCTGAACAGAGCATTGTGTGTGAGCTGTGAGAGGGTTTCATGGTTTTTGTGGCATCTGTACTCTTTGGCTCCCCCTGCTGGCTACGGAAGGCATCTTCCAACATGCTCAGGTCAGAGAATTTGTCTAGCACTGGACTGGACGGAGCTGTGTTACCCTGGAATCGCTCTCCAACCTCCTCTCCTATTTCCACAAGCTCCGCCTCTTTAAGAGATCTGTATGGCTGGGGCCTATTACACGAGCACACAAACGCACAATACACATGTACAAGCACATAACATGGCAAAAATGCACACAAACACAACACACGCACAAACAAGTAAAGACACATGGTACAAGTTTCATGTTAGATAGGGAGCTGTTGAATGGGCAGCTATGATCAACATAATAATCAAAAGGTCTTTATGTTAATAGACCATTGCCCGATTCAGGCCAAGACACCTGATTTAGAATTTAATTTAGCCATGCAAATAAAATAGATTTCAGTGTTAAAGACAAATCCTGCAGCCCACAGCACAACTGAATATACAACTGAATATACAACTGAATATACTCTAGCTAAAGGTGTGCCTGTGCTTTTTTCGACCTAAAGGCACTTAATAATTAATGCCAATTGGTTTAAAATATATGCAGTGAAATTCATACATTCTCAAGTGTGGCTCAAACGTCCAAAACTGTATCAGGGCCATGAAAGAGACATCAAATATTGTCTTTAACACTGACAGACATCAGGGCAGAACACCAGTGGAACACAAACCATTCGAAAGGGGCACAGAGCAGTAAGGGTTCAGGAAAAACAGCAATGGAGTCGTCGTCATGTGACAGCTCATCGCCTGAAGAGTCCTCGCACAGAAACACTGTATAGTGACGGGTCTGACGCGCAAAACTACAGCGTCAACACGCCAGGAAGAACCAGGAGTAACACACACACACACACAGACAGAGAGAGACACACGCAAGAGAAAGACCACATCCCAGTGTGAGAGAGAGACAGGATGAAAGAGAGAAGGATAAAGAGTTGTGCAATATTAACATAAAAGAGACTGTAACATTATTTCTGTGATTTGTATTTGACTGATATAAACCAACAGTAGCACAACAACATGGTGTTTGTGTCAATGTGTACACCTGCTATTGTGACCAGATCACACTTTACACCTGCTACTGAAATCAGAGTTTTAAAGTTTTAAATGTACTTTTTATCATTTTATCAGTGTGTGTGTTGCCTGGGAATCAAACCTATGACCTACATGATAACACAATACCCAACCAACTGAGAGAATCTTAACAGCAGGTGTAAATGTGTGTGTGAGGGGGTTCCGTATCAGAACTTACTGTTCAGGGCTTCCCTCTATGCCAATGTTACTGCGGGGTCTCTTTGGCACCAGAGGTCGGGGGGGCCTGACCTGCAGACACACACAAATGCAGCTTTAAACATTTTACTGTGTTCAGTTCTATTTTGAGCAGAGGTCACTGTAGTCATTCCCAGGCCCTCTTAGAAAGCAGGGGTCAGAGGTTAGGGGTCAAGATCCTGTTGACTGTAAAATTACACAGAATCCAGTAAGAGCCAGAGAGGGGCAGTTAGAAGCTGTTAGCATGTTATACTGTGTGTTATTGTGTGTTAGAACCCTTTAAATCACCCTAAAATATCACAGACCTTTATGAAATGTATGAATTCCATATGGTTAAAGACAACATTTCATTCTTTCAAATATCTTGTGAAACAATGTATTTACTGATGCTCCTCTCTCTGTCTGTCTTCATTATCTAGTCTCTCTCTTCATCTCTAGGCCCAAAAGACACAGAAACCAGAAAAGAAAATATGTTTGCAGGTAGTTAAATGACACACAGCATCTGTCTGTAGATAAAGAAATAAATACACACGTTCAGTATGACAGCATGCAGTCAGAACCCACCCCCCCACACACACACACACACACACACACACTGATGTGCTGCAGCCAGGGTAAAGAGAAACAACTAAGCCCAGGGTTAAAGGTCAGAGGTCAGGCACGAGAGTGGTGTACTCACTGGTCGTATGCTGCCCTGCAGTTTGGAGGGGAGGGGAGGAGGGGGGCGTTGTGGTCGAGGGGGCCGTGGGGAGGGTTCTCGCTTAGGGTTCTCATGAGGAGGGTTCTACACTCCAAACATACACACACACACACTTGTATGTGTGAACACATGGGACACAACACTCTCACAAACACAATCACACGGGGATGAAATGACGATCACCAGGACTGCTTAGACACTGCCACACCCACCTGCCCAAAGTGAACCGTGATTGGCCGTCTCTGGTCCCAGGTGAGAGAGTCTTTGCTGTGTGTGGAAGGTAAGTGGGTGGAGCCAGACTCATCTGAAAAGCCGTTCTCTGTGAGCTCCTGTAAGTGAATGAGTGTGTGAAGGACCATGTGCATATGAATATGTAAAACAGATTAACAATTGCACTGTGTGTGTGTGTGTGTGTGTGTGTGTGGGACACCTTTTGTTTAAGTCGACTCTTGACTTCTTTGATACCCATCCTGGCATGATCTTTGGCCTGTACAGAAAACATGAGAAGCCTCGAGAAAATCTACACAGACTCAGATCAGCTGATTAAAACCGTAAGTGTTGTGCTGTAATACACGTACAAACTTGTACACTGTCCTCATGGCAGGGTTTGCCTTGGTCTTCACTGTGTTTAAGATCGCCCCACTGCCTTTCTGTACGAGAAACATTCATGCGAATATCACAGACATCACAACACATGATGACATCACAGGAAGAAAGAATCTTTATCAGCTACAGTACAGTACAGTTCTATATGACATCAGAAAAGGGTCATGTGATTAATGACATTTACATTCTCTATATGTAAATCACAGGTGATGTCTAAATGTGATGTCTAAATCATCACCATTAGCAGCATTGTGTTTTTACAAACATACAGAACATTCACCTTCACTGTGAAGAGCCACTGGTTTGATGTCTTATCACTTCCTGTAACAGACATTTAAACAGTTGAATGAGACAGTGAAGTGAACAGTAGCGCATTATTAGCGTGTGTGTGTGTGTGTGGGCTTCTACCTCCATATTCTCCCATGTTGATCTCTTCCTCAAACTGATCACTGAACCCCTCACCAGAGTTCAAGAGCTCCAGACGCCCGTCTATAAACTGCACACACACACACACACACACACACACAACACATAAACACTACTAACCGGCACGTACGGTTTTACTGCAGCTAATGGAATACAACTTCTAACATGTTCTAACATGTTGAGCTTTCCTGTAGCTCAGTGGTTAGTGCATGGCGTTCACAACGCCAAGGTCATGGGTTCGATCCCAGGGATTGCACATACTCGTAAACAATGTATAGTATAATGCAATGTAAGTCGCTTTGGATAAAAGCGTTTGCCAAATGCATAAATATAAATGTAAATGTTCAGATTATACCTGCTTAAAGAACTGCAGCTGGATGGCGTTGTGTAGAAACGGTCTCATTGTGCTGGATCTGTGTGTGATGAAAACCTCCTCGCTGAAGGTGATTGGCTGCTCCTGAACACACACACAGTTCCACAAACACACTGAAACGAGAGCTATGATCAACCCGTCCACTAGAGGGCGCAGTGAGGTGAAACTCTGAGCTAACTTCTACTCTCCCGCGTTCACTCTCACCCCTTCTATGTGCAGCGCGTTCCTGTAGCTGCCGAACAGAGCGGCCTGTGCTTTCAGAAACGCCCGCGCCACACCGTCCCCTGTCGTTGAAGACACTTTCCTGAGACGGTTCTTTAGAGAGGAAATCTACAACACACAGCAATGAGTTGACTGCAGACA
>JAZGTI010010619.1:0-17500 GCA_036877585.1 Botia kubotai | reverse complement strand
AGCAAGACATATTCCATGTGTCAAATTACAGTAGATATGCATAGAATCAATTACAGAAAATAGGTACAGCTAGAGTTAGAGTGCTAAATGGGGCACTGTACTGAAAGAGAGCCAACAGCAGCTGGGTCACTTCAGGTCTACACTTCAATGACAGACATTTCCAAGACTGTGCCAAACGCACCCCATTTATATATAAACGGGAACATTTTTGTAAGAGTAAACCAAAAGAATTTCTATTAATAGCTTTGTAGGTACAGGTGAGATCAGCCAGACCCCCTCAATTCATTTAATGCAGAAAAAAGAAAAATGTTAAGTACTGTATTTAAAAAAGTAAAGTATGTCTAGTGTCACCAACTGTAATTATAATAAAACAGAAAAATCAACCCTGGCACATGTAACCAGCTCCGGAGCAAGTTAGGTGCACACAGTAAGTTGCTATGGTTACTAACATACCCTGACAGCTACTCCGAAGCTCGGAATTAGCATATTAATCCAAGGAAATTTACTCAGGTGTAACCTGCTTTCCAAACACACTCCAGAATTTGGGCATTGACGTCTCAGCATATAGTAAAGCTTTATAGTAGGTTAAAGTATTTTAACCTCAAAAGTTAGACACTTTAATTGTCTATGAATATTTAAAAGCAACTCTTACCAGTACATCGGGATGTAGAGAACATCACCTGGTCCCACAACAGCTTCATATCCCACTGCATGTTTGAAACGAGGAAACTTGTCATCATCCGGATTTTCAAAATCAACCTATGATTAAAAAAAACCAATTGCTAAAAATAATCATGCAAGATATTATTACAGTCTGGAAACATGTCATGAATAAAAAACATTTTAATATGACCAGTGGTTCCCAAAATCTGCCGGCCATGTAACACGTTTGAACACGTCCGAAGAACATTCAGATATCACCCAGTCACAAAATGTCTCGCGCTCCTCTGTTACAGGATTGATCCCATGATTATACCTAACGGCTGAATTCAGTTTGTCTGGGTCAAAAGCATCCAAGCACTCACAGATTCAAGCCATTCAACAATTTAATCTAATCCTTTTGGTTCATAAATCTTTTTCCAGTCTTTTTTTTTCCATAAACACAAACTAAATTTGTGGTACGCACGTTAACCAATGTCCACACCACTGTTCACCTTGAAAAACATGTGAATGGAAATATTTCTTTCGCATTTATGCGTATGCAAATTGATTATACAAATATTACACTGCCCAGGCATATATGCATTTTACGTTGGCAACGCGGTTTACATTTTTACAAATTTAACTCTGCGCACGCAAATCACCAACCGTGTCTTGGAGAACCACTGGCCTGGACTGATATCACACATATAATACCTGACTCTGTCTGTCACATGGATGATGAACAGGGTAGGGATAGAGGCTGTCAAACTGATCAGGAGGAAATAGGATGCATCTTTTATATCCTTTAATTTGTGCAAAGAAATTCTGCTGCTCGTCATAGTGTGCTGGTGTCACATTGCCTTTTGACATTTTGAGAAGATAAACAAACAACGAAATTAGATGACAGCCTCCGCGCCGCCAACTTATCAGCTTATAAACACAGGCAGACATCTGAGAACAAGCAGGCAATTTTTCAAGAGGTAAAATCCACTGACAAACTCAAGACCATTTGGGTTGTGCTGGGTATTCACTTTAACCATTTTAAATTTGAACAGTATTAATTTGGATGCAGAATCCAGAATAAGGTGGACTGGAATTGTACCTTCCATGCCTATGAGCAGCAAATTTGAGGTCAGCGCTCCCCAGTTTCGTTTAGCTTGCTGTTTGTTAATCCAGTTCCAATTGAATCCAAGGAAATCCACCACTATTTTTCGGCCTACCGTATCATTCAAAGTTTGCTGCAGGTACACTCTACAAATTAAACAACAGACAAAGTCAACTCACAATGTTGAAATGTCAAATTAAATCATCTGGTGCTCACAATTCCAGTCCCTCAGAAACAATCAAGATTATAGTAAATTGAATATCCATCTGTATTGGCTTTAATTTTGTAAGGTCAAATAGAAGTGAAAATTCAAGAACCAGAAACAAGATGATTGTAAATGATATAAGCACCAGGGTAACCTAGTGAAAGGTCAAAGGTCTGGCTTGGACACCCTCTGGCTGAATAAACTGCTTAGTCATGAAGCAAGAGTCATTCAATTTCCTGGATTGGATTTCATGCATCTCAACATTTTCTCACTGCATTAAATGCACACAAATGCACAATTATTTGTTAGGGAAAGTATTTTTTAAAATCTGTGCAAGAAAAAAGATAATGGCAATTTTTGTTTACAAATTAAGTTACAAATCAACTGCTTTTTTAGACAAAAAGAAAAATGAAAAATAGGAAATAAAAATTAACTGCTCAACATGCATAATAGGAACATAAATAAAACATACCTTTCATTTCCGCCTTGCTCTTCTGCTCGATGCATCTTGTCCACAAACTCTAAAAACTTCATTTCTATTCGATGAGACTTGGGCACAAAGTCCTCAAAGTTTGACATTTTCTTCTCGTCATAATACAAGAACTTATGATTTTCTGATATGTAAACAGAGAAGTCCCCATTTCCAATGTTCTCTTGCAAGTAGGGTATGTCCCATTTTAGCGCTGGATATACCAGATTGGTGTCTGTTAACACAACAGGCTCCTAAAAAAAGAAAATAGTAAAACCAACAATTTAAATCTTCATAATAAATATATGCACACATTCACAAAATGAGTTAAAAACTGCTTAATGGAGTGTTTAGTGCATTGCTTAATCTGTAACCAAGTCCTCATTTGGGTGGGCATTTGTACTCTAGCTTCTGTACACACGGTCGCTTATTATTCTGTACACATGCAGGTCACCAGTAAGTTTACTGTATGTTTTCGGAGGCAAATACTGCTGTATATACTGATTTCACTTCAAACACTTGGGAAGAACTTTAGAAGACTAAACAAATAGTCTTAATTCTTTAACGACCACGCCATGGTCTGTTCCCCACACAATAAAACTGATGCGGCACCGTTGAAAAAAAATGACCAGTGCTACGTGACTGCAGAAACGTACTCAGTTCCAGCGCGCGCGGCGACGCTCCTCTCGCCCTGCGCTGCAGCTACACAAGACCAGAACTGAGCATCATGCATGCACAAACATCCATTAGGTGCAAAAACAAACTAACTTATTATTATTATGTACCAAGGCATGTTCAAACACCAACTTTATAGGCGTCCATGTTCAGAATAAAATAAACGCGAAGGATCATAAATCCTAATATTCCAAAAGTGTATATCATTATTATAATATTAATATCATACTTTTTATTATTTATTCACGTTCGTATACTGGAACATTACTAGTTATCCATTATAAATGCATTGCAAAATGTACGGACGCACGCCTATAAAAGTCGGTGGTCACTGTTTACACCCATGAGACAGCCGTCAACACAACAGGAACAACGTGCTTTGACAAAAACAACGTGCTTTGACAAAACTGTGTTCTCGTTATCAACTAACGCCACAGCAACGTTCTGTATGACTTTTGGCCATATTGTATTTTGCATGTTATATTATTAGTGTTTTATTAGGTACAGAAACCCCTACCCACATCATGAAATACACACCGTTATGATTATTTCCTTCTCATTTAATGTAATACCTTTGGCCTAATATGAACGTGTTCGTTTTCATGTTTACGTTCAATAAATGTATGCAAATAACAGTATTACAAGGCCACAGCTCTAGCACCTTCTAACTTATATATTCTCCATAATCACTGCCTTATATATTGAGTCCATACTGCAAAGTTCTACATCCTCGCCTTATGCAGAAATTATGTATGTCACATGGCCTGTTTTTCAATTTGCTACAGCTAAAGCCTTCTCTGTCATGACACAGATTTACTGAACAGCAACTATTACGAAAGGTAATAAATAAAGCACAATAATAGATCGGATAAGCCATGTGAATGTGGGCTGATATTATGAATGGACTTGCTATCTATGCAAACTCACGAAAACGTTTTAGCACCAATTGTAAGTTTTGATGGACATATAATTGTCTGCGTCAGTTTGAGTTGTCTGAGTTCAGGAAAGTCATCCGTCTGGAAGGTACTGGCAATATCACAAACTAGATGAGTCTACCTAAATGAGTTGCAGCTTCTGTCACTATAATAAAACACGGGATAAATCTGCTGACATACCTCGTTATTTATTAGAATCTCGGCACGTGGATCCGTATGTGAGAGTCTCGGTATCTGTCGGGTTTCAAAAGGATACTGGCGAAGCTGCGATTCATTCCAGCCAGGGTCCCGTAGATCCGCGAAGGAGGCGGCAGCTCCGTCGGTCTCTGCGGGGTCGACTTCAGCCACGGTCGCGGCTGCCATGTCCTCCGAGTACGCGCCAGAGGACTATCTCAGATCGCAGAGCCTCAAGAGAAGCGATGTGAACGGGAATCACATACACCTTCTTCCCCACACGCACACCACTATACGACGAACAGACTATAATCGCAGTCACACAGGCAAGGGGAAAGAAGAAACGTTGCCGATGTTTTTACAACACCCACCGGAAGTGGTGGACTCCAGCGGTCAAGATAAACGGAAGCTACAATATAACTTGTTTTAATTAAAAATGTATTCGATTTTATTAGGATAGCGCTTTTCACAGATTTAAATTGTCACAAAACACACATTTTTGAACAAAGGCATGAAAACATTATATAAATAGTTAACAAATACATTTAAGAACAGTGTGGTTTCTGAAAAAAGCAAACCAAGTGGTCTCAAACTGTAACAACTGTACTGAACTATTTTTCTTTCACTTTTCCCTTGAGCCCACAAAGTAACTTTATATTGTAACATATATGGCACCTCCAGGGGGCGCCAAAAACTCAAAACTTCCATACCTTGCTAGAAAAGCAGTTCTACAAACATGTACCAGTTATTGTTACTACAATAAATACCACGATAAATAAATAATATACAATAATAATTAAGTTGTCTGTATGATATTTTGATTGTATGATTGTTTTTATTTTAAAGATCACTGCAGCCATATAGGCGTTAAAGTAAAACCCTTAAACCTGTATCAGGAAACGATTTCAAATAATTGTAAAAGTTAATTGCAAACCCGCAACTGCAATTAAAAATATAGTATAGTCAGTGAATTTGTTAGTAGTAGTAATCACTTCACCAATAGATGGCGCTGTTATGCTGTTTCTCAAGGTGCACCTGTTCATGGTTTATGCATTTGCGACCTCTGCCACAGATATTTAGTGAAAAAACGTGTAACAGCCTTGTCTGAATAGCTTATATTTTTTAAAATATGTATCCAATTACTAAACACTATTAATTATGTACTGCTTTTGAATGCTTTAAATGTAAATTATGTATATACATCTTAAGCCTATTTGATGATTGGGAGATAGTGGAATGAGTTTGGTATGTATCTTTTAAATTCATGTGAACTCACTGTTGTACAAACTAGGGAATGTCAAAGGGAGAAGATAAATAGTTCTTTGCCACCCACCGCTTCACTCACACCCATGCTGACCTTAGTCACCTCTTGGTGTTGTTCCCCCAGATGTCTTAAGTCATAAATCCTATTAGTCAAGGTTTCTCAGAGCCATTACATGTAATTTTCCCAATCTTTGTGGATTATATCATCATTTCAGTCAGCTGAGTGACCTGAGCAAACCTTCCACTGTGGATCTCCACAAATAAAGACGAAACCTAAATTCAGCAGACAATATTGCATAAGGAAGCTAAATCCCTTTTTATCTTATTTTCTGTACATTATCTTTGTAACAGAAGTTTATTGGTTATAATTTCATACACATTGTAATGAAACTTTCAGCACATCTCTCCTATATGAATTCCAGTGTATCGGGAAACCAAGCTGAGATGGGAAATCTGGTTTAATCTTTCGTTGTCGCCTCACTTTTATGCGTTTACATTAATGCATTTGACAGACCCTTTACATCCAAAGCAACATACAGTGCATTCAAGTTATACAATTCATTACTATGTGTTTTCCTTGGGAATCGAATGCACAACATTCGCGCTGCTAACGCAATGCTCTGCCGGTTGAGCTACAGGAACATAATCCACCTCAAACTCATGCTTCACTGCAAATCATCCATGGCAAGGCCAAACTTTTAGTCCTGACCCTTCTTTCATTTGAACACACCCAAAAGAAAGTTTAGCTGTGGGGTTTAAGGTTGAAACAACTAGACCTTGAGTTAGCAACCATGCCGTAGTTTGCTGATGTATCACCTGTTGTCAAAGCGACAAGATGTTTTGGCAGATCTTGATCTCAGGGCTCAGCAGCACACACAGCTGAGTGTATGATATGTGTGTGTTTCCCCCATTTGCTTTAAAGAGGCAGATTTGGGCAAAGAGTTTAAAATACTGTTTGTATTTTCACATAGCACTTGCAGTGCATTTATAAAAACCTGTAACAGTCATCAGTTATTAGGTCATTTGTTTAATTTTTTTCAGTTGATGTTGAAGTGAAGTTACTATTTGCATATCACAGTTCATATTTGAATTCAATATCTCATTTAAATACTGCCTATATATCAGCTAACTAACAAAACCATTCGGGTGTTTTAAGCCATCGGTTCTACACGGTGTGCGTGTTTTAAAACAGAAAGATTTCGTTTAAACTCACATAATTAGCGAGGTGTCAATGGGGAGGGGGGGTATTTTGATCCTGATTTCGTAAATAAGATGTCAACGAGGTGCTTCTTTGAAAACTAAGCAAAGAGGACTACATCACCACCAATAAATAGAGTTTTAATTTGTTTTTTTAATCAACTTTTAAAGGGCCATGGTGTTGTCACTGTGTTTTACTGTAGGGTTGGCACTTTCACAGATGGGACGGTAGCTGGCAAGTATTTGTTTATAAACCCTACTTGTTTGGGTACAATACTTGAACTAACTTCTATTCAGCAAACAGTGTGAATCCATGCAAAGCCTTTTCCCAAAGTCCTTTTGAAGGCGACAGGCCATTGAAGGAGGAGGAGAGAGGGATTAGTGTCTTCAACAGCAGTGCATTTCCGAGGGAGCTGATTAGCTCGCCATTCATTGTTAAATCGAGCAAAGGAAGGCCCTAGAAGCCTGAAAAGAGCCAAATAGGTGGGCCTGGAATAAAACATCCACAGGAAGCCCAACACAGGCTACATGAAGTTTTCCCAACATTTTTTTTCCTCCCGAGATGGCGGCATGAAAAAGGAGATTAGCATACAAAATTAGACTCTGGACGATTTGTGAGGCGACTTGGTTCATGTTTTCCCTCTGTCTCAACAAAGTTAATTAAACCAGTCTTAAACAGTAAAGAAACGTCCAAGCGCAGAAGCATTGGGAGCGCTTTGAGGATTACTAGTACAGAAGAAGAGGCATTTGAGAAGAAGAAATTGAGAAAGGCGAGAAGGAAGGAAGACTATAATCAAATGCTGTCTCCCGTTGTCTGTCTGCCCCAGGGTTAGGTGACATCAAGCTGAAGAATACAGTACAAAAAGAAAATGGTTATATGTGCTGAAGACAGAGAATTAAGTAGATCTGATCAACAGTAAATGACACCAGTGACACCAGGATATGAATTCAGTCATTATTGGTCTTTCATATTTGATGAGTTTAAAAATTCACGAATGACATAATGCTAGACTATCCCAAAACAACAACAACATATAGAGTCTGTATATATAGCCCTACAAATCCCAGATTATCCAAAAAGAATAAAACATTTACAATCTGTGTGTGTGGATCTACAAACCCTCCTTGATGATTTTGCCATTATTGTAAAACATTGTCAAATTAGCACAGGAAATTAATAGACAATATTGAACTACATAAACAGCAGGTGGCTCGGAAAAATCCAGATGCATCCAGCTAATCTAAATGAATGAAAACATTATTAGAAAGATTACACATCTTTAATTATGAAAGTAAGATGATAAAGGCAACATAGAAAGAAACTACTATAGAAAAACAGCACTATAGTATCTGTGCAATAAATTAACAATATACAAAGTGCTTCCTCTTATTTACAGTTCATATACAGTATCAGGGTAAAACTATTATCAGAATGCTAAACAGATAAGAAAACAAGATGTTTATGTAATTTGGAGAGGTGACCCAATAACTAATTGAAAGCTTATATGATTCCTATATGATCACTGCAATAAATTATCTAAAGTACATTCCCGTTTAATGAAATCTCAATGAAGATATTATATACAGTCTGTTGTGGTCTGTATGATTTAATGCAGTGTTCAGTGCTATCTTAAAATGCAGATGTATGGGGGTCTCCTACTGTACATGCATCTTGCAATTCAAGCCATACAAAAAATGTGCTTACAGTATCTGCTAAGACCCCCAAGAGAAATCTAGGCCTCCAATCAAGCATTCTTTACTGTTTTGTCCCAGTAATATTTATATGGACCTTTGTGCTCAAGTTAGCACAAGCTACGAGTTTATTCTGAAACAAACACTACCGGTGTAGTATCAAAATCTCATTCCCTGTAAAATTACAACTCCCCTGTTTCTCCCTCCTGTGGTTAAGATTAGGATTAGGTGTAGGGGTGGGCTTTACAGATGAAGACCAATCAGCACCCCCAGTGTATGGACCAGAAGGAGGGGGGTTGTAATTTCACGGGGAGACATTTTCGGTACAACACCAGCACCTAGCTGCTAGGCCACCACTGCAAACAGTTCAGAGCTTCTTCTTTAAGCGAAAGCTTTTCCTGCGACTGGCGCTGCTATCGTTCTTGACTCGTTTGCTCCTCTTCACGCAGTAGTACTTTGTGACAGTTTTACGGCACTGCTCGCATTTTACAGCGCAGCACCAGTGGAACTTGCAGTTGCAGCTGGAGACAGTCTCAGCCCTGCGCTCCTCTACAGCCAGACCGCAATCGCCGCATAGCCGCTTGCAGCTGCGCTTCTCCCATTTGGTCAAGTTCTTGCCCTTTCTCAAACATTCACGACCTTCTGTGCCTGGCAGGCCCAGAGTGCGGTTCTCCAAGCAGTAGTCAGGGGAATCCTCCAAATGCACCAGCTCTTTACGTGAGATAGAGCTGAAGGTCTCCGCGATCGCCCCGCGGCTGGCTGCGCTGTTGCCTGCACCACGCAGCAGGTCCACCTTCAGAGCTCTGTGATATTTCTCCTTTAGATAATTTCCCACCTCTCGAAACTCTGGCAACTGCAGCCAGCAGGTCTGAGTGGTGCAGCTGCCAGACACTCCATGACACTTGCAGGTTCTCTGCATGGTTCCTTTTACTGCCTGATTGGAAAGAAGATCTCGTGTTAAAGAATTACCAATGCACTTCTGTAGAGAACACATTTCATTCAAAGGTTCATTCAAAATAAAGGGGCCTGTATTTGTCATTCATTCAGGCATTCTAGAAGCAAATGTTCCAGTTTTAAAACATTCTAATTAGTACTGAACTCAGTCTAAATATACAATGCTCTCTTTACTACATAGACTATACATCCCAAAAAACTCCACTTCAAAAAAGCAGAAGGAAACGTTGAGTTAAGAGGAACCGGTTCAAGGTTCAAGTCTGGGGTTTTCTCCATTCTGGTACCCATACAATAATTCCTGACTTCAGCCGAAACAAACAGCTGTTCCTTTCAAAAGGAACGCCTCTTTTCTCAGGGAGGCACTTGCCCCGTGTTAGATGCAGAATCAGGGTTTCACATCGAGCGAGATTGTTCGGCACAGGAAAGGGGTGTATTTATTTTGCATAGCCATTGTCAACATGTTTTCTGTCATGGATAGACTCAGTGGTGAGTCCATTGAATAGGAAGTGAAAAAGAATTCTTTCACATTTTTTTCAGTTACAATGATGTTCCAGGTGCCAATCAATTGACAAAACCTGCAGACGGGGCACAGACAGGATAAACAAAGCGCACTTCAGCCACATGGCTGTGATCCCCGTGGCTTTCTCAAGTACAACAAAGACCAACATAAACGTAAGATCCTTATTGCAAGAATAAAACTAAACACTTATTTGGGAAGCAACAGAATACAGAACCTTTGCAGTGTTCGGACCCCTAGGTCGTCTAATTAAGCGCGCACCGCTGATCCCAAGAATCTCAAGTTAAGGCCCTGTCATAAAGGACATTCAAAGGCTGTAAATAGGCCCTTCTGGTACAGCGCACACTCTATTGGAGGAACGAGTGGCACCTTGCTTATAAGGCGGTGAATGAAACTCTTGGGTGGTACGCTATCATTAGAAGTGCTGAAAATTGATTCAAAAGGCACTCCACAATCAGTCGGTGGCCAACACAAATGTCTGAGTTTTGAGCCCAGTCTCATGGAGCAAGTGCAGAGACCCTGACAAGCCCAGCTCAATTCTCCAGCCTCTTAAAGGCTAAAAGCTAAGAGAGAAACTCCTGACTGGAGGACTGGAGACTATCACCAAAGGGCAAAAATGGCTTCGTGTACCTTGCGTCCCACTTCATTGTTGTGCAGGTTCATGGCCGCTCTCGCATCCTGTCCGGTTTCAAGTGCGTCCACAAACTGCTTGGAGATCGCCTCTCCGAAGCCCACGTTATCACTGCAGCCTCCCCACAGCCATCCCTGTCCACCTGAGACAGCAGAAGTGTCACGCTTTATACCACACTGCATGGAATCCAGAGTACACTCTTAAAAATAAAAGTTCCTCAAAGGTTCCTTTTAGAAATGCCATAGATGTAACCTTTCTGGTTCCTCAAAGAACCATTCAGTCAAAGTTTCTTAAAAGAACCCTTTCTTTCTTACCTTTTATAGTCTGAAGAACCTTTTTCTACTACAAAGAACCTTTTGTGAAACAGAGGTTTTTTGAAAGTTAAAGGTTCTTTATGGAACCATACAGCCGAAAACGGTTCTTCTATGGCGTTGTGAAGCACGGTGAGAAATGTACACTTATTGTTATTTTTTCTAGAAATTACTTAATAGTTACTACACGTGTAGAATGTTAATTAAATGTTAATTGTAGAATGTTAGTTATGAGTTTTCTAGTTTGCTTTTTTTTCTGTTTATTACCTCGTTGGCCATTCCGGGTATCATCACAACCGCAGTTGTCAAAGTCCCCGAGGCTGCAGTTTCTGGTGAGGGTGTACATGACTCCAGCAGAGCTGATGGCGTGGAAGAACGCTGCCTCTCTGTTCGCTGTGAACAATGACATAAACACTCTCTTGTTATTTTCCTTGATCTTCATTGATCTTCGGTACTTATGTTCTACACTGTAAACGTCATAAAATACACCTTGTTAGCTATTTCTATTTCCTCTATTTTCTATCTTTCCTCTTAAAATGGTTTTTGTTAGTATAGCCTAATGTAAACAGGCTGACAAAGTGAACAAAAATTATTTAGATAAATAATTAATCATATTAAGTTATTTTTGGGTTACTCGACAAAACATTTTTGAAATATATGCAGCCCAGTATAAATGTGCAAAACATCTTTGTTAGAAACACAAAGAAGAATTTGTTCTTATGACTTAAATGACTTGCTCAATTCTTTCACCAAATAACTCATTTGGTTATTATGTTATTGTATTTAATAGTATTTTATTTATAATTCTACAGTGGCTAAAATATGTTTTTATCTGAGATATTAGTATACAATTTGAAAGGGCTGGCTTTTGACACTTTCCCCCAGCATCCGACACAGAGGAGCAGTGTTGGTCTGCTCTCATACATCATAAGCCTGAGGTCGACACAGGACCGCACCAGGTCCCTCTTTGGCACTTGAGGAATGCCTGATGAAAAGAGTTTGAGGCAAACCTTTGACCCACACCCTTTGACTTGAGAGGGCGTCCATTTCACTCACTCACTCTGCTGCACAATATACCCTTGGTGGCTTTTCTATTTGCCTATTAACAGACCAGTATTAATTGACTCAAGAATGTTTTTATGCACGAGAACATTGGGGTTCTATGCAGTTTAAACAAGGTCGTTGGGTTTGTTTTAGACGGTGTATCAATGATGTGTATTTCTTTGTTCTCAGTTCTATAAAAAAATGCTCTCTCCCTTTTATTCTATTGTTTTCTTTTTAAGAGATCTGAAATCTAAACCACATGATTTCATAGATATAAAATCAGTAGCCGCAGACGTTACAGTTCTCACCACTTCTCAGTCCACTGTGGGTGGAGAGCTGAAGGGCCCTTTCTGGACAGTTCCATCGGTCCCACGCGAACTGATACTTGCACTCCTCAATCCCACTCTGAGCTCCAGCCGCCACACTGCTGGAGTAGATCAAGTAAGCCTGAAACAATACAAACCAAATGACTCTGAATGAAATTCACACTCTTAGTAAAGTGTTCACAAACACACTATACAACCAAAAGGTATTTTTTTCTCACATTTTTCATCATGTAAATGATCAGCCTGCACAATTCATATAAAAAATGATATTTGCTTTATGCTCATTAAGTAATAATAAATCATTAAAAGCAACAAAATGAAGCCATTATTTCCGTGATAATAGTGTCATAATTATTCTTAAAGCTATAGGAAAAGTAGAAGAGATTTTAGGTCTAAAGTTTCTCTGTGGCTAAACTGAGGCTCTTCAGAAATCCACACAAAATGTAAACAATAAGGATCTACCAAGCTAACAATTTCAGGTTGTATAAACATTTCCTAATGTTGCCATTAAGTTTATGGACATTGTATTAACGTTATTGCTTATTTCTAAAGAATTCAATTTAAACATTGTTTAATTGCGTAACGCTTATAAAACATTTCACTAACTACTTAAGAATAATGTTTCTGATATATGATATATAACGTTAAAGAAACGTTCTACGAATGTTACTGAAAGAACTTTTTTGAGAAGAACGTTTTAGAGAACGTTAGGCCAACATTCTGAGGACATTCACTGTAAGCTCGGTTTGTAGCGTGCTGAAACGGTGGTTTATACAATCTAATATGTCTCAAGTGGTTTACAAGAGACAGCACTACAAGTGGCGGCTGGGTTGCTAATGATGACCACCCACCAAAGGCCCCTTCCCTGGCCACTCAGTAAAAAGTCCTCACAACTTCACATTGTGAATGAGCTCAAGTGTGTGAAAGCTATATGGTCCAGCCCACCCCAAGAAGCAAGTAATACCTCATAGACGATACACGTTTAAGAACTACAGCACCTGTGGTGTGTGGATCTGTGGATCTTATAATTTGCCACTTGCTCGCGTTGTGATCACAAGGCCCATGTGAAACATTAACTACTCAAATTCATGAATTATTTAGACTATTTGAAGTTTCTCTCTGTTGATAAGGAACAGAAAAGGGGATCAAAAGATGTTGGCTTACCTTTGGGCCAGTCATCAGGAAATTATTCACTGACCTGGAAGACAGATCAGCCCATTAAATCAGTGTAAGAGTGTTCAGTCTGAGCCATCGCATAGAGAAACACATTTTTTACATGATCCTTTTCATATTCACAAGACAAAAACACATTGAAAAGCGTTCTTAACATGGCTAACTTCTTAAAACAGTTATTAAACACCAGTTATCTTATATCTAATTATAACTACTCATCGTAAGTAGACTCCTAAATAAGAATTATATTCAATGTTAAAGTATCAACATATAAAACTTGAATAAGTATTAAATAGCAAGTTAAGCTTTATTTATTTAAAACCTTTCATAATGTAGGTGCTTAACGGTAGTATACATACGTACATACATACATATATTCAAAAACATGATTCTTAATTTTGCAGTAAAACCAGAAAGGTTATTTAGAAACAAGTATTGTTCCGCATGGCACGCAGTAAAGCATCCTTCTATTTAAAGCATTCAGATAGATACGTTTACTTTAAATAAGACGTTTAACTTTAAACAAAAGGCGGCCATAACAAGAAGCAAAAGGCAGCGATAAATAAATAATGGTTATTTAATTAAAAGAAAAGTACTAGATGTTACCGCGATATTAACACCATAGTCCTCCGCGTTAACGAATATCAATCGATGAACTTACCAGCTGCAGCAGGTCTTCATATGCGCCATCAAGATGAACGAATAATAATAAACTTCCAAATGCATGAACATCCTGAGAGAGGACCGGCAGACTTTCCGTCACCTTGGAAAGCAGAGGAATCTGCGAGAGCTCTATATAACCTACATCCAGAATTTAGAGGCTGGGGGTCTCATGTGTGAGCCAGGGGGGTTCTGAAATGGAGCTCCTCTCATCCCAACAAGAGATTATCTGCTTAATTAAAGATTTTCCCCTTTCTTACGCGTTCAGCCAGTCAGAACTATTGTACCAGAGAGAGATTGAAGTGATCAAAAGGGCACCCTGGGCTCCTCCAGGACAAATAGCTGGGAAGAACTCCCGCGTGCTAACAGTTGGAGTGAATTAATATGAAATCAGGATGGCATCTCTAAGGTTGTGCCTTAAAACTCAATTTCAAGAGTAGCATGAAAGGGTTGATACAGTAGTGTCTTATAACGCTCAGGGATTACTGGTATTATCTGGTGGATCAAACGATGAATGTTATTTTGCATCGCCACTCATGTTAAAATGCATTTTGGACGTCACAGGCCTTGAGAAACCAAACGTGTAGATTTATTTATTGATTATGACGTATGCGCATAAAGATGTTAAAATGCACAATTGAAAGGCAACGGTCAAAACAGCTGTTTGTAAGAAATACAAACCATCCTTTTAAACAATAAGGGAAACACAATTTAATATGCATGTTTCGGGTTAATTATTCATCCAAGTCGTCGTTTTGCTGATTGCATTAAAAACGGTTTCAAAAGGTCAGAACCCAACCAGAACGAATTCGTGGTGACGAGGAGACGAATTAAGAGATTAAAACATTCAGCGGGAGTTTAAATAGATAAAGAGGATTATAACGCCTAAGTGATAAGATTGCGTGTTTGCATTTTCATTCGAAGACTTCATAACTTATTTTAGAGTGTTATTTTACCTTTTCTCTCATCTGAGTCCTTAGCTGACCCTTCGTGACCTTTAGGGTCCGATTCTTTGACGTCCGAGTATCTTCTTGTGTGCAAATTAGGATTAAAGAAGTTATTTGGGAGATTCCAGAGGGATGTTTTTGGATTACGCCCTGAATGAGATTAAAGTAAAACGAATTTGGCACTATAAATAAAGAAATTTATAAAGAAAATCTATAAAGAAAAAACAATCTCACAGAGAAAGATCTCTCTCTACTTCACCTATTTTAGTGTGAGGGTACTATACCTTAGTGAGTCTGATATAAACGTCATAATATATTATAACTTACACAGCATTCTTGATTTGAAAACGACAAAGGACACCGGTTTAATGCGTAAACTTTTTAATGAACAAAAAATAACTTTAAGGGTTTAAAAAATATTTAGGTATTTAAAACATTTAATTCTGAATATTATTCAAAGTGTATAGCATGCAGTTCCCTTAAGTTCTTTGTTGTCGAAATAACTGAATCACAATCACAATCTAAGCAACTGTAGCTTTTGTCATTTTGGGGCTTTAAGAAAAGCATTACGACTTACACAAGCTACAGTATATTATGTAAAAGGTTTAATGTTTAGGGAGGACCGCATCGCTAAAACAATCGCCAGCAAATTAATGTTTAATATAAGTCGGATAAACATCGAGTAAGCGGGGTGTAATGACGTTTCCTTGCAGTTTTCATGGTCTCGCCCACGCATTAATAAAAAAATAAGCGCGAGAAAAGAATGGCTTGCCGAGACTGAATTTTCCGATGTACACACACTTTATTCATTTAAGAAATGATTAATATTGATTCATAATAAAACTCATGGTACAACTTGCAAAACACTCCCACTTACAGAAAGTTTGGTTTAATTCATGTTACAGTGAAACAATTTTTTAAAATGTGCCCAATTAAGGCTCCCAGACATCAAAGGTCAACACTGTATAAATAATATATAGCTGTAATACACAGAGAAAATGGGTGTGTGTTTTAAATAGATATTTTATATATAAAGTTTCTGTGTGAAAGAATATTCTGAGCAAGCAAGTGGTCATTCGACACAGAATGGACCCACGCTTAATTATACGTTTTAATTTATTATTTAAAACTTTGTAAATGTCCTAAAAAATTTCGGAAGCTATATGTCATCACCTCTGCATCCTAATTTTGAGTCTAGCCCAAAGATCTAAAGATATATATTGTATAAGGCAAAGGGCGAGTTACGAAGACCACCTTTAAATATTTTAATTCTCAGTTTACAGAATAAGGTTGATTTCCCACAACAAATCTGTAATTAAAATTACAGTTACCCCAACAGATAAACTGAGTAAATATTATCGCATAGCATCTGTAGTCCCTTAATTCTTTAGTGTATTTAAATTAAAAACAGATCACAGCGCACCTGCTCACCATATTTCTTTTCATAGGTCTTTTACAAGACCATAATAAAGTCTATGGAAGTCAGTAGTTGGAGAATAACAGAAAAGTCACAAATTCAGATTCTGATGAATTACTAATTTCACTTGAGAAAGTTCCTCAACATTAGCACCATTTATCTGACGACGCAACTTTTGTCTTGGCACGTAACATCATTTTATGGTTATCGCCATTGTTTCTAACAACAATGAAAGATGAATTATCCACAACTTTTCCATGTGTGTGGTCCATACTGACAAACAGTTACTTATTTTAAATAGAGCTCAAAGCTATTATATGATGTATCCGTATAAACACGGTTGTTAAATCAAGATGGATTTTCCAATTGACTCAAAGTACATTTTCTATGGCACAGCAAAAATGTAGCCTTGTGTTAGACTACATTTAGCTGTCAAAAAAACTCTTTAAGTGCTCAGTTAATATTATTTGTGTTTCAGATAAAAATAAGCCTTCATCACCTAAATATCAAAGAATAGCAAAATAGTACCAGGATATTAGTATGTCATCCTATAAAGCTCACATTGCACGCTAGAATGATATTTCTAATTCAGAGCAGTAACTGTTTAGCCTGAGAAGACATGGGTCAACCTATTCATGACAGAGGGCTGTAATGAGGCACATAGCTGTTTAACTAGTGAAGTACCTTCTGCTGCCACTTGAGGCAGACAGAGGCAAAAATGAGGCATCTCCTCTAAAAATCATCCCAACACTTCAATACACATCACGGAAAGGTTTTTTAGAATGAATATTAGCCCAATGCACTCTGGAGTTTCTTATTTTACATGAGAGTGGATATATATCGATCTTGATTGCACACTGTGAAATGCTGCAAATGCATTATGTTTTGGTTACGTAACGTTTGCGTTGATGATATGCATTGAACAAATCAGCCACTTTTGTGGCTGCCATCACCAGTGCGTCTGACACGGGCCATGACGGTCTCATGAGGAACCCTTCTGCAGTCCCAGGCCAGGCCAAAGTAGCACATGAGATCAATAAATGCTTTGGTGACGTTCAGCCGACTGCCAAACTCACTTGTGGCATAATCATGGGGGAACGTGTGATGGTAGTTGTGAAATCCTTCACCTGGAATAAAATGATGGATTTATTATCCAATCATGA
>JAZGTI010010618.1:0-17500 GCA_036877585.1 Botia kubotai | reverse complement strand
CATTCACACTGGACCTGTCTGATTTTAGATCTGTTGAGTCATGGACATCTCCAGTACCTGGCAATCTATGGTTCCACCCAGGCTGTCTGCCGCAGGCGGCTGCAGAAGTTCCCAGGTTCCTCCTTTATCAAACGTGATGACTGATCGCATGTTGTCCTCGGTGACCGTGCCATTAATCAGGGTGGCCACAAAGACGCCCCTCAGGCCCTCCACCCGGTGGAGGTCTGCGAACGGCTCGTTGGCAAAGTACCTTCAAACACACACAAACAAATTTTAATTTGCTTCCACGTGGCATTTACATCTGGCGAGAGGTGCTTTGTGAAAATGCCAATGGCATGAGGAGCCAAGCGCCATCTCATCTGCATTCCGCACTGCAGTAATTGCGTCGCTGCATCTGGGGTGGCCATGCTGAGCTCAGTGGTTTGGCTGTGGGTGAGATCCCACTTTGCCGCAGAGTAAACAATAGTGTGTCCTTGGGAAACAGTGTAGGAATGATGGATTGCCTTCTACTGACGGTCTAAGCAGAGGGAATGGTGGATGAAGCTCATAGATCTTGCGTTATAGACACGGGACCTCCCTAACTTGTTTAGGAGGTGCACCACACATGGTCATAATCGATTCTTCAAAGCTAAAGGTATACAAAACCATAAGGAGTTCACCTAAAGGTGATGAGGCCAGGAGCTCAACAAAGCGTGTTAATCCTGGGTACATCTCATACATCTCGTAAATCGTGTTATTGGTATTACAGTGTCTGTGGAGCGGGACGATCTCACACACTCAAGCACAGTGATATCAAGTTGTACCTGATAAGCGTGTTGCTCCCAGAACCATCGGGGCTGTAGTACAACACGTTCTCCAGAGACAGAGAGAAGGACAGACCCTGTGTGTCAGAGATGTACAAGTGTGTGACGTTATTGTTGTGGTTCACGCACACAAACACCTGGTCCTCCGAAGCATCGGCTATGTAGTACTCCTGCAGAGAGAGAAAGAGAGAGAGAGAGAGAGAGAGAAAGAGAGAGAGAGACAGAGAGAAAACTGAAAAAAATCTGATACCACAGGTAAGCCAAATGAAGCTTTAAGTCATTCATCTATCTAACGTTAATTGAAAGTGACAGCACTCACTGTGATTGGATGGCGGGTGTTGAACTGAGCAGCTCTTATTGGCTGGCGGTTGTAGGAAACCCACAGCTGGACAGACTGAGGTTCATGACTCCCAAACAATGTCTGTGAAACACAACGACGCAATGATTGATTAAAATGTATAAGATTTCCGCATCATCTTTAAGATAGATAGCGAAGAAAATATGTCGGCTTGTTTTACTACAGTATTTACATCTACCCAAAACTAGGACATCGTGCGGTACAACAATTAAAATTAAACAGCAGAGCACAATAAAGATTTCATGAGATAAGCTGACACATTTAGCCACCATAAACCATGGCATTTTATTACTATAAATGAGGTCAGAACGGCAGCCAATATCCGTGTTGGGAGATATACCCAGCCAGCACTGGGTATATCTCCCTTGTATTCACAGGGGTCCTGTACCTGATACAGCTTAATAAGGAACCGTGAGAGACTCAGAATGGGGAAAAACAGCCCGTCTCATTTGTAATTCTAAAACCGTTGGCTTCAACAAAGATGAAAGAGGAGGGGGCCGGGTGCTAGTTGTGAGACATCCAGCAGCATCCGAAATGAACAATGCCTCACAGAGGGGTGAGAACTGTGACTTTCTTTCCGTTTTATAATCTTTCTTTCACTTTCTCCTTTTAGGAACACAAAGCTCGAATCAATCTTGAATTTCAGGTTAATCCATCATTCTTCCCTCGTCTGACAGGTTGTCACATTTAATCATGTCATGGGGGAGTGAGAGTGACTTGCATCAGGTTCACGAAGCCCCATGAAACATCATTAGCAGTAAAATAAGCATCGGCTGCGATCTCTCTCTGTCCTAAAACCTAGCGAGTTGCCTATGTAGGCAGCATTTTATGGCATCACAGGTGCTCTCCACAGGCAAAGGATGTTCCTTCTGAGGTATATATTGTATATGTAGGTATCATATATATTGTTTTATAAAGACAGCAATCCCACATTGCATTGCATAGAGCTCATCGGAAAAATACATACAAAGATACAAAGACTCACAATATATTCAATACTGAAAAGCTTAACAGTAAAATAGGAAAAATATTTTATATTACTATCAAGTATATTACAATAAAATAGCATGATAGTAAAATAGGCCCTAACCAAAAACTGACTGTTTTACTCATTTTTGTGTGTGCTATGCATATTTGTTTTTATTTTGAGCAGCAAAAGCTTTACTGAAATCGACTGTGACTCGAGTCCCCCATATGCTGCCTATATGATGAGGCAGTAGGCAGTAGGCACATAGTAGTTTTTGGAACAGAGCCTTTGCCTCAGTGGAAAAAAACAAATATTATGCACAGCCAGACAAAGATATTTGACACTGAGGAGAACAAAGACACCATTATAGGTGATAAACGCAGCGTCGCTGAAAAGCAAACACAGCTCCATCTTTCGTCCACACTTCGGCTTTATTGCATTTTCCTAGATTATGTTCAAGGGCCAATTGCCCTGCGAGAGGGGAGTGGTAATGGGCACAAATACAAACAAACACAGCCACATAAACAGGGATTTACTGGGTCACGGTAAAAACAACAAGAAGAAACCTGACCGATAACAACGTTCTTATATAGGCACGAACTTCCTGCCTAACAAGCTTAACCACTTCCTTGTTTGAGCCGTACACAGGCTCTGTGTTTTCTCAGATCTCTGCTGCCTGGTTTTCAGTCACACACTATTGATTTATCTCGCTGTTAACGGCTGTCTCCAGGAACAGACTGCAGTGGCGTGAAAGCAGCCAAAACACAATCTGGCTTTAGAGAGCAAAGAGGAAAGAGATATCTCGAAACAGACGCTGTTGCCGAGACAGCTTAAGACGGCATTGACTGTTGTAACAACAATCAAATACAAAACAACTGACAAGCAGATCCAAAGCCAAGGGAATGAAAGGGTGGATGGGCTGCTCTTTGAATATGCAAATTAAGCACTAGTTGGGCAGGATTCGTTCTCCAAGTGACTAGTGCAATTACTGCATCAGATACAATTGAGCTGTTACATTTATTAACAGAAGATGTCTGTGATTTTACACGTTGATTTGGAGAGATGTTACGGAAGGGTAGGTGCATTACAAAAACAATTTACATAAACAAGACTTATGTGATCAATTTATAACCTTGTTTCGAATTAAGAAGCTCATACTTGATGCTGGCTAGTACATGGCCATCTTTAGCAGTTGGTGGCTGGTGTTGATTTAACATTCATTGGACGAGAGGCCAGCAATACTACAACAACTGTTATTTCACTCAGAAAACTGGCAAAATGTCTAGAATGCATCAGGCAACACGACAAGAAATGTATCTTTATTTATGTTTTATATTTACATTTAATTAGCTTTATATCCTGACCTTTTCGACCAGGATTAGATTTCTCAGAGATTTCTTTCTAAAATTAGGCTTAAAAAAATGTTGGTAATTTGCTTAATCATTTTTTACCCTAATATCAACATCTTTATTCGTTTTATTTACAGTGGAATTAAAATCACATATGCGCAACACAAATTTATCTTGCATCCTCAGAGGAAACTAGCCCAACTGAATGGAGCTTAAATGTATCGAGATGCAATCCTAAAGTCTGACTGTCAGTATTCTGGATTTCAATGGAATTATAAGCACCACCTGCCTGGAAGAGTCCCGGCACGGGAGTTTTTTCTGCCTTTGAGCCGTTACAAATTCTGTCAGGTGGTCAGAGGTCGGAAATTTTCAACCATGGTTCCATTTGCACCTGACACCTACAGTCAGCCTCCAATTTTAGAACTCAAAGTATCATTAGGCATTTGTAGCCAGTAACCCACAAACAAGCATGAGCAACCGGCTCTCATTTTGCTGCCATAGCATCCAAGTGTCCCTAACAGCAATCTTGACAGAAAAATTGCCTTTCTGTTCCTTCCATTCTTACTCGCCAAAGTGAATTGGACCGTTTCTGCACAGCGGGTCTAATGAATATTTGGCTGTGGAGTCACTTTGCTGTCTTTGTGGAGGAGGCATTTATCTATGAAACAACACGGACTGTGCTGGCAAGAACGCATTGCTTTCCTTGCTGGTTCAAGTGGAGGACTCTCACTAAAAAAGGTTCCCCTGCATAAGGAACCAAAGAAGTTAACAGCTCCGTTCTGAACTCTAGTAAGAATCCTCACTAGGCAGCATTGCAAGCATCACGGAACCACCAAAGTGACCAACCTGGAACGCTCTACATAAGCAGCCGCTCAACTAACCACACAAATAGCCCTCCACAGCAATGTGATTTGTAAGACTAATTTAAAGCTGACGGATGTCTCATGACTGACCTTTAAATTAACACTCTCTTTCAATTGAGCTTCGTCCCATCAAGATTCACATTACACCCCGAAACCAGGTTATCACTGAACCGCTTTGCAGTGCTATGGGTAAGTGAGGACGTGTTAGGAACGAACGGCTTAATTATTACTACGGATCTCTATAAAATTATGGATAAATCCCTCAGAAGAGAGGCCCTTGGTTTCCACAGCTTTAATTAGTCTAAGAAGCTTCTTGCTGCCAAAGGCTCTTGTGATATTCATTATGGTAATCCTATTAGTCGGGCTGAAGATAGAGGGACTCAGCACAATGACAGCGAGAGAGTGACTCAGAGAGAAACAGTGAATGAAAGAAAAGATAAAAGACAGAGAAATGGGAGGAGCATCTGATTTGTGACATGAGCATCGTTTTTGGCTCTGTTAAGAAGCCTAAATGAGCTGTTTGCTGTCGAATGCCCATGTGGGCACTGACTTAATGGACCCTCATAAGTGACTGATTTGGAACAGTCTACATAGGCAGCAACTCTGAACATCATACACATAGCGGTCTTTGCGCAAAGAGCTTGAGACTCGACTCTGTGAATTTCAATAAAGTTTAGCGTTAGCATGTTGCTAAGCGAAACTACTCAAAAGAAGTACTGTGTCAAGTAGTCACAATGCATTCTGGGACTGCCTGAGTCAATCAAGGTATTTTAAGTAGCAGCATAATTTGCATAATAATTATACTGCCTATCTTCTGGAACAGCCTTTGTTTTGGGTGCATGCCCATGATGCTTGAAAACGTTGCCTACAGAGGCAGCTCACCAGGTTGTGGAAAGGAGCTTTTGTGTTTGCTCTGCGAGTAAGAAAAGTGAGAGAGTAAGACAGAGGAAAAAGAGAGTAAAGGAGAGCTGCTCCAGACGCAGACCTAGCTAACAGGGTCAGGGCCAGGCCACACACAGACATCAACAAGCCAAGGTTCTCAAAAAATGACACTTATATCCCCTCAAGCACAGAGATATTTACAACCAGCCCAGCCAGAAGAATTCCACAGTTATTTACACTAGCCTACTTACTATTTCTCTAGCTTGACACAGCCCTGTGTCTGTGCAATGCTTCAACACCAAGATAAACCAAATGGATGGTCTATAAAACGAAATATGGAGCTGGTCTTCAAAACCATTCAGGAAGCATTCAGGAATGACATGACCCGGAAAAACACACAAAAATAACCTTGTTATAACCTTGATGTTAAGCAAAATGTCAGTGACTGACAGCCTCAGTCCCCATTCACTTCAAGAGCAGTGTCAACATTCTTCAAAATTTCTCCTTGTGTTCCACAATAGAACATCACATGCAATTAGAAACACTTGATTGAGCAAATGACCAAATTAAAATTTTTAGGTGAGCTATCCCTTTAATAGCGTATCCCTCCTGTAAACTAGAACAATGCAAGTTATTATGAAACCATTTCTCTGTATTACAGCGGCATCCGCTGGCATCATTACAGCGGCGTGTTGAACACAAGACCATATGGCGGCAATGGGCAGCAGAACGCACATTAGCGGTACATGAGTGGTTAGATGCACCCCAGGGAAACCAAGCCACAACTTCATTAACGGAACATAGATCAGACCTGTCAAGCAGCCCGCTCCTCTGCTGCGCATCTGAAGGGGCTGCGGTTGTGCCATGCGCACAGCGGCGCATCACACGCTGCCCTTAAACTTCCACAGTGTCTCTGGTATTCTGAACAATTCCAATTTCTTTCCACTTTAATGGGTGACTTGGGTCAGATTGTGCATTTTACGCAACCTGGCAATGCCATGTGTGGCCTAACAGATGCTTCATCCAGTTCTGGGCAGTCAAGCGCTTGCTGTGGGATGCGGTTGGTGAGGTGCCAGCCGGCGCTGGGTGGAAATGATTTCCCGCCGAGTACACTCAAGGGTGAACGTTGTAGTGAAATCTAACATGAGCTGCGGTCGGCACAGACACTTGGTCTAGACGGTCATTGTTTTTAGCAACTTACAACTATGCAAAATATGTAGGCATTAAAAAACAGCTGAATAGTTTATAAAATACTGAAAATAAATAGTTCAAGCCACACTGTTTTTGAATCTTACACGTGATGCAAAAATAAGAATTTGATGTCCTCTCATGCTATATGTAGACTAGATTTGCGCGATTCAAACCTTCGGCTGCCAGCCCAGATCTTAAGCCACATTAACCATCATTAACAGATCAAACTCAATATAAGCAGGCAATAACATTTCATCTTCTAGGACTGCAGAAAGAGTGAGCTCATCACTCTTCTATGGCTGGCCCTTTGTGGAATCATAGAGGGTCACCTATCTGATTTATCTGCCACTGAGGGCAGAAGTTTGACGTTAGCTCAACATATAAAGAATCCTCTCGGCTTTCAAATAAGCCTGTTATCCCTGCCTGTTCATCTCGAGTGGAAATGTTCCTTCAGTTCATCTGAAGAGTGTTTACACTTACCCACAGGGGAGGCATTCAGCTGGGGTTGGCACCAATCTGACTCTCAGCACTCTCAACATTTTCCGTTTTTATATTCTAGCTCAGTGCTGCTTATGTTTCCTTGTTTTGCTAGATAAAAAGGCCTGGAGCTATGAAACCGTTCCTGTATGCTTGCAGGATCAGACTTCCAGGCAAGTTCTTACCCTGGTGGTGGTGGCAAACATGTACTTGTCCCTTAGCTGGAAGCTGTCCACCTTCTCCAGGATCACTTGCCGGCTCTGCTCTGTCTGGAAGAAGTCAGTGCTGCTGAGGATGCTGGAGTCACCTTGGGGTTCATGCCGCTGGATGAACACTGTGGTGGGGCTGTCATAAGGCTCTACGCCCCTGCAGGGATGCAAAGAAATATAGACATACAGTGAGGTTCAAACGTCTGAGGCCACCAAACATAAGTACAAGTGCATTTTATAATTCCTGATTCCCAACATTCCTGATTTTATTATCGGAATATGCACTGGGTAAAACATAGAACTTAACATTTGGTACGTCCCCCTTTTGTTGTAGGCACAGCATGTACTCCAGCTGGCATGGACTCCACAAGTTTGTGCAAAACCTGATGGTCCATGCAATCCCAGCATGCTTTGAGAATGTTCCAAAAAGACCATGCTGCGTGCTTCAATGGAAGCAAAAAAATCTGACCTTTTGTTCGGAGGATAAACAAGGTCAGTGTCACCAATTTACTTTCCCAATTAGTGCTTTTAAAAGAATCTGGAGAATCCTAAATATTTCTTATTCATTTAACATCTACAAAATGTTAAACAACGACAAAATTCTCTAACGTTATTTCAAGGTTTAAATCACTTTTATTCACACCAGACATCCATACCCCACTGTATTTAGAAACACATACTTATCTGAACATCGTAACACACACCCACACACAGATAACTATTGCAGACACATCCCTATACAAACATGTACATAGAGCGATAAATGATACAAGATTAAAAGCTACTTCTATCTGACATGCCAAACACGAGTTTCGCTCATCTAAACTAACCCTAAATCAAAAGACAGCCAATTGAACTCCTAAGTCTATCTCCAGTGCAAACTACAGATAAATTATTTATGGAAATCGTCTAAGATCAAAACTACAGACAGAGGGATGGACAGCGACTTGTGCATGTTGCTTCTCTCCGCCCCAGACCAAAGGCCTGGCTTCACTCACTTCCTCTGTAAACACACAAGGTTGATTGTTGAGACTGGCTCTTAAAGCTCAGAGCTAAAGGAAAAAGGGATTATCCAGCAGAAGAACAAACACACAGACCTCAGCCGCTCGCTGTTTAATTCACGACTGGGAGTTTAGCACGTCTAGCAGTAGGGATGAAAATAGAAGCACTTTCAACTAGTCTCGCAGCTCTGCATTTAGTCTGTCAAGATTAAAGCTAGAAAGCTATCAAGCTTTAAGTAGATACAATCAGCTAACTACACAAACCCTGAATAATTCACAAAACACATACAATGAGTAGGTCTCATCACAAGGCTACAATGTTTGCTTGACCTATAAAAACAAAATTCAACCTGTCTGACGGGACTTTTTTTCCCTTATTATAATTTAAATGCAAAATTGAAGGAAATTGCTCCGTTTCAAAGAGATCCATCAAGATGACAAATGCGTAGATGGTTGGGTAAAAATTACAGGTACAAGTTAATGGAAAAAGTTTACTTCAAATAGAAATTTCTGTTATCATTTTTTCACCCACAGTAAATGTCTTTTCAAATATGTTTAACTTTCTTTCATCAGTCACCAAACGAGAACAATTCCCTTCCACCATCTCTCTCAAATCTTATTTGTGCATGTGCATATTGAAACTACTGAAACACGTTGAGCAATGTTCCTCATAAAACCATGATATAAAGCTAAAGTAATCTGGACCAGTTTTGTGGTGCTTTTTCTGGAGTCTGACAGCATGATGTCATTGTGCAAAAATAAATGGCATGGATGAAAGCCATACAGGTTTGGAACAACATGAAGGTGAGTAATTGATGACTCACCCTCATCAGTTCTAATAGGTTTAGAACTTTTGGAACTATTCCTTTAAGCCAATCACCAGAGAGACAAACCTGAAGTTCCAGTAGCTCAATTGGTAGAGCATGACACCAACCAAACCAAGCAGCTTTCCTGGACTGCAGCCCACGCTTAAGATTTATCTTTATGAATCAGGCTTCAACGCTCACTGAGGTTGGTCTGTTCTTTTCGCAATAAGAAACATGAGAAACACATTTTTTCCCCCCAAAGACATTATTGAATAAAATTGTATCCATGATGAGTTGTATTCATAACATTCTAATTAGCTCCGGTCTTTTAGTTGGATCGCATCCTGGAGTGCAACGTTTATGAACCTGGAGAGAAATAAGCCGTGCTCTGTTATTTCTAGTTGCTGCTTGCTTTCAGCACCAGTAACCGTTTGTGCAAACTCCAAGCACTGGCTGCAGCCCAAAGCAGGAGTTTTGCATTCCTACATATACTCTAACATGAAGGCTGCACAAAGCTATCAACCCTCTCCAGATCTCACACACTGATTCACAAAGGCGAGCGACACAGAGCGCAAACACTGGATTTACAAGCCGTTCCTTAAGATAGCATTCAAAACCATAATAATGGGTCATGAATCCGTGCAATCAGATAGACAAAAGTGAGAATAGTGGCAAGGAAAGCTAACTAGGGATGTGTATGAATAACCAACTAGTCATGCATGCCTTCTGTAATTAACAAGTCAACCAGTAAACCATTACTTTCCTTATTTACGCCCTTGGCTGCCATACACACCAATGAAATGCGTTTTCTCACTGCATCCCTTTCAGAATTCTCCAATGCACTGAAACCGAATGCTCTGTGTGTCACTGTTAATTTTACGATCTAGAGGTGATGGCACGTCCAAGCATGCGACGATTCATGCGGTGGTGAGAAACTGCTCAGGCCTGGTATCAGTGTACCTGTGCCACAACAGCGCATTTGCTCCACAGAGGCCCTGTTGTCATGAACAGATTATGACTCACCTAACATGTTGTTCTGAATAACAGCATGTGATGAATGAAGTGATAACGTTTATATAGAGGTTTTAGAAGTACATTAGCCTAATGGTAGCAGTTTCACTTTTAAACTGTTTTTAAGCCATAAAAAGTGTGAGAAAGTTGTTTTAATCTGTTGTAATTAACAACTTTTCTTGATTTGATTTTAATAGTGTAGGTTTAAGTTAGCTTATTTTGAAACCATTATAGAATAACATTTGTCAGTTTAAACAAAACAATTGAACGTTACGCTCATGTTTTTAACTTACATTTTATGTATCAAGTTACTGATGTCCTATAGTTGACTATTTGACTATACAAATGACTCCAAATGTCCATCTCCAACACATACATGCACAGAAAAACACGGAAGTATCTGAGCTTTGAAGAATTTGTATCTGCTTGTTCCAAGTGCCTCATCTTACACAACAGATCTTACCAGAAGTAGGACTTCACATGTTCCTGAATCAGCACCCACGTCTCGCCAAAGTCATCTGACTTCCACAGCTGTCGAAGAGAAACGAAAGAAAAACAAAATGAGTGTTTGGAGAGTTTCAGCCAGTTGCTTTCATAACATTCAGTAAGATTAAAATAGAAACAGCATTTCATATGAAAGTTATGGCTGATTACTTAATATCTAAACATGCTGCGTTGTGCAAAACTTAACATAGCCCAAAAGTTTTAAGCGATGGAACATTCATCTTATAAAAACTGGACACAGGACACACAAAATGTTTTAATTAGTTAAGAAAAACAGGATGAAAACCAAAAAAAAACACTGAGAACTAAATTACACCCAAGAGGCTATATGACTATTGCTTTTATGAAAAAAAACCCTCTACAAAACCTTTTAAATGAAAGTACTATACATATATATATAAATACCCCATATATACACCATAATATATATATATACCATAATATATAAGCACCATTAATGGAATGGAATTGCCCACCTGTTTATTGGGGTGTGAGCTGTCATAACCGAGGACCAGGTTAGGCCTTCTACTGTGCAGTAGTAGATCTGTGGGCTTAAAGGGGATGGAGAAGCCCTGGACACTTTTACAGAAGTCAAAGGTGTTCCACACGTAACTGTTCGTGGTGTCAGTAAACAGGTACTGGAAGCCAAAAATAAGGAAATAAAGACAAATAAATGTCAAATTTACCAGGCAAACAAAGCATTATCTTCTGATATGGTTGACAGCACTACTTCTGTATTACAGGTATATATTACAGGCAGTTGGTTCCATGAGAACATCTTACATGACATCAGAGGGTTTAACAACAGAAGAAAACTCTCATTTCAACATATTTTAAGAAAAGGAATTATTCAAAATTTGCATTTCTACTGCTCTTTTCTCTCTGTTCCTTCATTTAAGAGCCTTCGCCATAAACTTTGTCCTCATGCTGGCCTGGTTATGGAAGCAGGACACCTCCCTCTACAGATCCAGAAACAATGAGAACTGGGACTGATACAGAAATAATTGACTTAAAAAGAAACCTAATGCTAAACGGAGAAATGAAACAGAAAAAATGATAACAGAAATGAGAGAGAAGTATTATCTCAAGCATGAACTGCAATCGTCAACAGAACACGTGGGATTCTATTCTGTGCGTTCTGGGTGGTTGCCAGGATGTTGCTAAGGCGATCTGAGTGGTTAAAGCATGTTGCTATGCGGTTGTTAGGTCGCTAGGTGGTTGCTCTGTGACCCATATTAAATCAGCCCGGCAATAAATCTCTATGTGGGTCTAATCATACCAAAGTTAAGTAACAGAGGTTCTTCAATCAGAAGTTAAAAGTATAATTCCAGTTAAAGGAATTAATCAATGAATAAACTAGCCCGGTATATTTATAAGGTTCAATTCAGTGCCTGTCATAGTCCTCACACAGCTACCTGTGCGTAATGTTTTATCACTGTATTACAAATGCATTCAAATACATGGAGACGAACCCTGCCAGCACCCTGCCAATATCTGTTCATTATCCCATCTGTGACCACCGAGATTTGCATGTGGATTGAAACTATGCAATAATCTGATCACTCAAAATGTAATTAAGCAGCTCTGTGCTCCTACAAACAGCTCATATGCCTTACAAATTACACTGGTAATGCTTAAGCGTCAATCCTGCAGCGGCAGGCAGCCACATCATCGACTCCAGATGAATGGCCACCGTCTGCTGCCGACAGCCCCTGCAAAGACGCAATGCAGAGTCCAATAGTGATGCCAACACATTTGCAGCACCGCACTCCAACTCCCATGAGCCTTTGCACCCCGCCGCATATCACATTAGCCAGTTACAATAGCGCCAAGGGCACTGATCAGGGGCTAAGACAAAAGAGGCAGCTTGTGTTTTTTTTTTACGCCCAGCCATTGGAGTCATGTCTATGTCAAAGTGGTCTTGTATAATCTCAGCTTAATCTTACAGAGATAAGAAAACAAGAGATTTTACATCTAGAGCCAGGCTAATTTCTCTTCCATACTTACGCGTTTATTGTCAGCAGGGCTGTGGTAGAACTGGGATATGACCTGCTTCTTGTCCTCTTTGTCTCCAGACAGTTGAAATTTCTCTGATATGTACGTAAAGGTCGTTCCATAGTCATAGGACACATACACCTGTTTAACAAACGACAGAGTGTCATATTTCAAATTTAAAACAACTATTAGCTACCTTGCTCGTATATCTTGACTATTCTACCATATTTTCAGTAAGTGATGCAAAGCATTCTGGGATTCTCTCCTCGATAAAGGATATATGTACTTAGGCAATAAAAGCTGGCCAAAAACCATATCTTTTTACAGTTGTGACTACCACTATTTGAAAATGCACTAGGTTTCGAAACAGAGCAATCGTGTAATGCCCTTGTCTGTAAGCGTTTGTGAAACGTCACCTGCAATTTCAAAGAAACTAAAGCGAATAGGCTAATTTCGAAGAGAGAGACTCATTTTCACTCCGCTTTGATATTCTTTGTCATGCGGTTCTTGAGGAACAGCTGTTGAAATGGCAGGTAACTTCACAGGTGAGCTGATAACACCTGCAGCACGTCTTAGAGAGCGACACAACACTTTCTTCATGTGTATTAGATGTTTAACATAACTGGCCAGCATTGCAATTCAATTACAAGAAAAATAGCACAGAGGGGCATATGATGTTTTCTTCAAGGTGACTGGGGAGTTGGATCGAGTGGGATTTGAGATGATATAATGAACGCACGGGTCACCGGTGAACCGGTGGAGCATTCAGTCTGTATGACTCAGAGAGCACTAAGGAAACAACGCCAGCTGGTTAAGATCTTCCCGGAATCTGCGCTCTGGTATGCGTGCAGTATCTCACAGTACAAAGTTCAGTATAAAAAGAATGAGATATACCCAGTGTTGAATGTCAAACAGTTGCTAAGAATGTGTTTACATTCTGGAGACCGATGCTAACTGTGACTGTAAATACTTACAGATTTACGATTTACGAAATCTGTACTTCACGTGTAGACATCGCAATTTTTACTGTGACTTTTTAATAATTTCAATGAAATTCCAACACATTTACAAAACTTGTGGTATTATCAGGTTTTAGTAACCGTTTTTCCTGTAAAAACAGTAGGGTTTTAAAACTGGCAGTTGTTAAAGAAAACATCTTTACTCACAGAGCTTGTCTTGGGGTCTGTGGCACCAACGCTGTCTCTCGCTAACGCCACAATGACATCACTCTTCTCCCCTGCCCAGTGAACAACCATCTGATTATGAGAATCATTCAGGTTGGCCTGTGAATGTAAAACAATATGACGCACAATCACAAAGAGTCTCTTTTATATCTAAATCCATATTTACACAGAATCAATCAATCTCTGATGTCACAACGCAGCTTAAGAAGAGCCTCAAAGGTGATTTTCTAAAAGGGTTTTGAGTTTCTGCTCCCACTGGGTCATTTTGTACCAGTCATATTACATTGCCAGTAATAACTAAAATGAATTTGTATCTGACATGGCCTCAAGCATGCGATGTATACACTTGCAAAACACACCAGGTGTGTGCTTCTAGTACAACGGCAATAAATTTAAGGCAGACAGCCTTCTGTGTGAAAACAGACATCCACACACACACACACACATACAGTAAGCAGAAGCAAGATGAACTAGACCACAGAAAATTCAAAATATGGGCTGCCGTGTCCCAATCTGATGTGTAGAACAAAGAAATGTGTGTCATCTTTTCATGTCCCTCCCCCACCCCCCTGTTTCCACTAAAAACAGCCTTCTCATCTTTAATTTAAACTTCTGCGGGAGGACCATGGGATCCACCAATGAGATCTCCTCTAATATCTCCCATCACACATAATTGAGAACAAGCAAAACATTGCCCCCATAATGTAACGCCAAACTCAAACACCACCTCTTTTTCCTCTCAGTCTGAAGAAGACTGCTGCAACTCCTTAGCAAACAATGGGTTTACTTATTCAACATTAGCACTCACTGTTTGCAAAGTAAATACCAGATTACAGACCTAAACACTTAATGTGTGTTTTCTCAGTCCTCTAGGAAAACATTTCCATATGTTACTGTTTGGACTGATCAAGATCAGTATTATGGGCTGACAGTTAGAACTATTGATGTTGGTTTGGGTAAGTTGTTGGTTATGTTGTGGAAATGAGCAGTGAGTCTTGAACTACTTCAAAATGAATGCACGCTCATATGTTAATTCGGTATGACACAGCACTAAATCTCGCTGCCTTTAAGGCCTGCTTGGCAAAAGAATGCTATAAAACACAAAGCCATCAGTAAAACTTACAGCAGTGGTTTTAGATATAGCCCTAAACACTAGGTTTGTTTTGCCTCTATATATGAAACTTTATAACCTCATAATCCATCATTTCCATAATCTTAAATTACCATATTTCATTTAACTATCTTAAAGAATAATAGCACAGATGTGCAACTATATCTTGTGAACGTTTTTTAAATTGTAAGCTGTTTATTACCTACCGTATGTTATATATGTTTATATGTGCTTTTCTTGAACTATACCACACAGATGTACTACACAACTGCTCCTGACCACCTACTGTTTTCTCAGCACCCTAATGACCTGAGGTGGTAATCACATCCTAATGATTACAATCTGTGGCCCTGTGACAACAGAGGGCTGACTAAGGTCCTTTATAATTTATTCACTGACCCAAATTAAAATGTTGGTCTGGGCCCCCGTAAGCTTTAGCAACAGTATTACAGTAAAAAACTGCTAATTAGTAAGATTCTTTGATCTTACTGTACCAGTAATCCTCTGACAATTACCAGTATAACATGAAGAGACAAATGTCAAGTGTTTTTAAACTGTACTTCAAACGCTCCAAAAATTGTAATTTTTTGACTGTTGGTTTTTAAACATCATCTCATTAGTTCAACTTCCCACATCATGTCGTCGGGATGCGTAGAAGAGCTTTTCCCACCAGCTTGCCAACAAACACAGATCAAATGGTTGCAACCTGATCCATCTCACCCTGCCAAACTCTCGGGTCTGTTTATTCAAAGCGGGTTACAGGCTCGTCGGCAACCTCCTGCTCTTCAGCACAAGGACTTTCTGTGAATCTAACAGAGCCTTCATTTATATGACACAGCAATATCCTGAAAGCGTAGACGATAAGATCATGCGAATAAATTCAAATCCTTCTTCTTAAAAAAGCAATAAGGAATGAGAGACAGCAAAAATGAAATCACTTAAAACTGTTCAGTTTCTTATGTATAATTCAGCAGGGAGAGAGAATCCGGAGAGGCAGAGCGAGACAGAATGAGCATGATCACCTTCGCTCATCGCTGCAAACGTTTCACTGCTTGAAACAATGACATCATCTCTGCAGCCCTAATGTTCGGGCCAACAGTTTTATTTTCCTGCAACCTACCAGTTCACTTCTGGCAGCCTACCATACATGTTTCACCATGAATAAAATATGGGTGAACCACACATTTAATATTGTGGTCGTAACCAAAGGAAAACCAAGTGGTCATTATCTTGTTAAAGCCCTAATGTACACTTAAAGCCCGGCTTCATTACTGCAATATGGATAAGTACCATATGGGACCATTACAGGGTTGCGTTGTGCTACCATGTGTAACACAGATGAATTTAATGTGTGTACATACCGAAAATAACCCTACGAAACAATGTTTCAATGACTTAATTATAACTGTAGATCAAGAAATAAACTACAATAAATAAATAAATTACATCTAAAAAAATTGGGTAAACCTTTATTAAATGATCGGTTTAATATTGTTGGTTGGATCAAGAAATAGTATCATGGTGGAGTTATAAAGATTACAGGAGTCATCTGTGCTGGTCTGGTTTCACCTTGAACTCAAGGAGAGTTTAATGCAAGAGCAGACAGCTTGAGAAAAACCGTGACTAAAACAGCAGGCTGTTTAGTTCCTGTAATACTACCGGGAACTGTTTAAAATGTTCACACCCCACATATCTTACGCCTGATTCTATCCATTCCCAGACCTCAGCGTGACCAAAGTTCAGTTCACAGCGCTACAATTTATTTTCTAGCCGGAGAAAATAGAAAAAAAATCTTTAGACACACTAAGAAACTAAATGAGGAAAAACTGAAAGTAATTAACCAAATGCGATCAAATAATGACTTCACATGACTCAGTTTAAGACTCATTAAGTAAGCCCAGGCTTACACTGCTAAAGGTGAGGTAATGTCAAGCTCATTTAGAATCAAGAGTATTACTGTTTGGTAATCATTCAGCATCACGTGCTTGGAATTAAGTTAACATTGCTAAAACAAAACTGTATTTGTTTGCCAACTGTCAACTTAATGTGACTTATAAATCGGTGAACACAAGGGTGCGAAATCTAGGCCAAAAAAAAACAAATGAAATTACCTGGAAGTCTTGGTTGAATGTTTAACATTCTTCACATCATAACACGTGTTAAAACGAAAAACAAAAAAACAAAAAAGACAAAAAGCAACACATAAAAATTGTTAATTTAAAAAATGTTGACTGTTTAAAAAAGTATTTTCCAGTATAAAGACTGATCACTATGAGGAAAGCCAAGGCATTTATCGTCAAGCGCTGCTCCTGCAAGCCTGCCGCTGAGCTGCATATTTATGCTAATGATTCTGTGACAGTTCTCCGAACTTGGCAAGTACTGTTTGTCACAACAACTCTGTGAGACGACAACAAAGGCCCTCAAAACAGCGTATATCCTCTTTGTTTGGGCAGGGCAGAGGATATTGAAGGTCACTTGGTAAAGACTGACAAAAAAAAGAAATTTGATGTCTACTTCTTACCTAACACTCATTCTCTGTATGTGCCAAGAACAACACATAAACCAAAAGGTTTGAAAGAGGGGAGGAAGGAAGGAAAGGGGGGGGGGGCAGATGGTAAATCTTAACTGGATCATCTGAGGGGGTAATTCTTCTCATAGCAACTAAAATGGACTCCATCCAAGACACTAATAACAGTTTATAGAGGATTTCCTGTACACACTACAGGGTGAAAAGGGGAAAAAGTCACTAATCTTAGTGGCAGCCCACTGCTACAAGCGCACAAGCATCA
>JAZGTI010010617.1:0-17501 GCA_036877585.1 Botia kubotai | reverse complement strand
TGATGCAGTAAACGTGTACACTCACTGTGTAGTGTACTGGAATTATTGGTGTGATAAATAATCATTTGCAAGATAAGTGACTATTTGTGGTTAAAATATACACACAATATACAAAATTTACCACAGTGATGCTATAGATAAAACATTTTGTTTGAGCTGTATAGAGCCTAAAGAACCTATTTCCAATACAGAAGAATTTTATTGCACAATATCTGTGCAATAAAACTGGTTCTATCTATGTTTCATGACAAGAAAACAAGCCCCTTTATTTTTAAGGTACACATTAGCTTCTAAAATTAATCTTAAAAGCACACTTTGAGTGTCTGCTGTGGTAGCAGTTAGGCCACTGCTATAAAACAAATTAGGATGTTTGAATACTCAGAATAGACCGAAGTCGATGTCTTTATTTAATTCACTATATGCGTGGAACATTCTTAAGAACCTTTGCAATAATATAAGCTAGCTGGTGATTTGTCACTTGTTGGTATGGTGGTATCTTCTGTGACTGACTCTGCAGACTGCAATAACACATTCTGCTCTTGGCCCTCCTCCATTGACGAATGAGTATATTTTGCTTCAATCCAGTGGGATTATAACTCTCATTTCTCTGTTGTGAAGGGAGGGATGAGAAATAGAGGATAGATCAGGAACTGGTGGTTGTTTCAGTGTCACATGGCTGGTTTGTTAACGCACGCGGATAGTGTTCATGATGTCACGATGATGACATTGAGCCCTGTGGCACTAAAGCAGCAGGATTTCACTGGACAGGCTGTGCAGTCAAGATGTTGTGTTTAAAATCATTTTAGTAATTTTGCATTATGTTTTAAAGCATTTATTTTTAGCTGTAAGTGATGCTGGTCCGTACCTCACTGCTGCTACCACCAACATTATAGGTAATGTTTAAAAACCGAACTGGATATGTGATTTGGTTTTGAAATAATATATTAGTAATCCAGTTAAGGGACTACAATTGCTTGTCATTTTGACATAAGTGGAAAGGGGACAAAGAACGAATGACTTCACGGGTAAATACACAAATGTGCCGTTTACACAAGCAAGACGTTCTGTCATCCAGTAATGTACCATTCACACATCAATACCAAAATGCCAGTAAACTCAAATAATGTTGCGTTTTAAAACATGACAGGGTTTGACCTTGTTTCCGAATACATGAGGCCTATATTTTTGTTGCAACTGTTTACATTTATACATTTGCTTTTTAATGTGACAACTTTTCTTACTGGTAAATTGGCAGGACCGACTTACCAGTAAGTTTTTCAAAGGGTCCATTCACACAATCTCCTAACAATAATTTGAAAGCAGAAATTTTTCTAGTCACACAACATATAAACAGATTCTCTGGTGTTGTAAGTGTCGTGAATAATGTGTAGTCTGAACGCTCCCATTCGTACTAATATTATGTTATTATAATACTAATATTATATATATATTGTATCTCGATTTTCTTAAGGCCTCTTTGACATTACAATTGACAGCTCATCTTTGTGCTGTTTTTTTCAGGTTGACCGAATCATCAGGATCACTCACTGATGGACCAGTTAACTACAAATACAAGACTAAGTGTACATGGCTAATTGAGGGATAGTAAGTACTGTATATTTATTTCTCTTTTTGCTAAAACTTTTCTTGCATGTTATTGTAATCATATTTGTATGATTTTTTGAAATATGTTTTACGCATGTATTTGTGAATTACATTTTATTACTATTAATTAACAAATCAATATATTTTGTTTTAGCCCAAATGCTGTGCTTAGGTTGAGATTCAAACATTTTGCCACAGAGTGCAGTTGGGATCACATGTATGTCTTTGATGGAGACTCAATATACGCGCCTTTGGTAGCTGTTTTCAGGTGAGTGGTACTGGAATTAAGATCACTGTTATATAGATAACAACAGAATGTTACTAAATAGCTATTTGATTTATAGTGCTCTCATTGTAAGAGAACACTGTTCTACAGATTAGAACACTCTCTTCACTCTTGTCATAGAACTCCTCTTGCACTTTTCATAAATAATATCAGAAGAGTATGTTTGTCATTTTATATCAATCAATGATAAATAAACAAAATATAAACACACAAATACATTGCTACATAAATACACACTTGTTTGTATTACTACAATTCAAATTATATAAAGCACCAGCAATTTAATGAACAGAGCACTACAGCAATCTGCAATGCACTATAATGAAAGCAAGCAGCACACAACTTAAAGTCTAAAAATGTAAGCTGACCTTTCATTTGTGTGAACCTGTCACTGATGTTACTGCATAGCAAAGACATTTAACCTTGCATATGCAGAACTGTACCAGCGTTTTTTGTCTAAATGTATCCTGAAGAATTGGTGCTTCTGTGAAATGGTTATGATAAAATTATCAGTAAAATAATTAACATTGTTTGTAGCCTTGGGCAACACATATAGTATTTTATAGTATGTTTAATAGCAGTAGTTTTCTCTTCATTCATTATTCATTGATCCCACCACGGTTAATTAGCGGAGGATAAATGCATGTGCTGTCGTACTGCTTTGTTGGAAATACAACTGGAAATATCAGCTCTCCGTATGAGTAAAAGGTCTTCACAGTTTATGACTACCACTTGTTGGCGAAAAAGATGTATCCGTTTTATTGCCAATGTATCATAAGTATAATGTACATAAATAACAAATATAACTTTAATAAAATTATCAAGTTCAAATTTTATTTATGTATTTTATTTATTTATGTTTTTTTCACAGTGGCACATTGTTACAAAACAGCTGTACAAATGAAAAATATTATTAATAGATATTAAACAAGTGAAATAAGATTTATTTGAAAATGAAATTATGAAAAAAGTAAAATTAATAGAATTATTAAACGATGATAATTAACACAATGTACAAAACGTTATCCTAAGCAGATGTTCTAAGCTAATGATGTATCAGTTCTGTATATGTTGTTGTCATGAGTGATGTCATCAGGCAGTCTCTTCAGCCTGGAGTCCATAATAAAAATTGCTGTGATGATTTAATTCTGATGATGTCTGTGTGCTTGCATTTGATACTGTGTTACACAAGTGAGCTGTTGGTCACTGTAAATGATCATATTGTGCCACCGCTCTTTATTTCATTTATATATATTTATATTTTTTAGAGAAGCTTTAATTGTCCTGTATTCATCCTAGTAGCTGGATGTTTAAAATCTTAAATATAAATAATCTATTTCGGCAGGCAAGTTAAGCCAGTGCTTAATATACCTGCATCCCAGTGTATTTTCTCAAAATTAATTTGTGAAAGCAAACATAAAATAAAACAAACAGGTGTTACAAAGGCAAAAAAGAAGATAAAAGCAGTTTGTTTGCCCTCACTTTCTATTCATTTGGCCATTTTCTTCTCCTAAAGTGTTATCTGCTCAAATGGGATATATAGGTCTTGTGCTTGGATACCTGCTGTGTGCTTTATAGTGTGTGTGTCTGTATGCAGTGTCTGGTTCATTGCATTTCTGTGTCCTGTGGTGTTTCTGAGAATCCATTTTGTTGAAGCACTGAATATAAGCTTATTCTCCTTTTGAAAGAATATAGGACTCAGGCAAGGCTTCCTACAGAGCATGTTTTTGAAATTATTCTTCCTGAAGGATGAGGAAATGTTTCTTGAACTGTTGCTGCTTGCCTAGTGACCGCTGGCATCATTCAGCAATGGAAATATTTTGAGAGTGTTTTGTGGACACTGGGACATGTGTATGTTTGTGTGTTTATGTATGCATGCTTTCTAATACAGAAAGAATGTTTTTACTGTCTAATTTTTTTTTTTTAAACTTTTGCTGGTTTAGTGGTCTGGTTGTCCCGGAAACAAAAGGTAATGAGACCGTTCCAGAAGTGGTGACTACGTCTGGGTTCGCAATGTTGCACTTTTTCAGTGATGCTGCATACAATCTCACTGGATTCAACATCTTTTATTCGTGAGTGTCATTTGTAACTGAACAATTCAAAATTTCCTACACACGCCATCCTTTAATATTTAATTGTAGTAAAATTGTAAGTTGTCAAACTATGAAATTAAACAAAAGAGAGTATGTGAATTATGTTGTGCTCAGAAATGATTATCTTATAAGTTATATTAAAGAATCCTTTTTATTTTAGAATTTAGATACATTAAAATAAATTACAGATATAGCAATCTGGGCATTCTAATACTGTGAAATCTGACAGTATTAAATTTTTTTTACGTGTTTGTTTTTATTTCTATTCTTTGATATCCCGAGTGCTCTCTCTCCTGTATGCTGTTCAGAATAAACTCCTGTCCCAATAACTGTTCGGGTCACGGGAGATGTACTACGAGCAACTCTATCTCCAGCAGTGTGTACTGTGAGTGTGAGAGGTACTGGAAAGGTGAGGCCTGTGATATTCCCTACTGCTCAGATGATTGCGGAAGTCCTGACCGAGGATACTGTGACCTCACTGGAGAGAAGCTCTGCGTCTGCAATGACAGCTGGCAAGGTGTTTTTACCTCCTTTCTGTATAAAATATCTCCACAATCTCCAAATATCTATGTTTATGACCATTTTGTAAATTCAGAGTGATCTGGACAACATACACCAAACATTTGTATATATGATATCACAATTCATCTTCAAAGACCTATACTGTAGGGTTGTTTCAGAGAGGATAATCTTTGTCAACAGTGCCACCTGCTGGTTGTGTTGTAATTTATTTAATGGACTAATGACACAATCATCATGTAACAAAAGAAGTAACAGATAACAAATATTGTTTACTATGTTAAAGACCTTGTGATAGAGTTTTTCTATTGAAACCAAAGTTATAGAAACCAAAGGGTATATTGAAATGTTTCTATAGCTCAATTGGCTGAACATATTGTTAGCAGCAAAAAGGTTGTGGGTTCGATTTTCAGGGAACACACATACTGATAAAATGTATGGCTTGAATTAACTGTGAGTCACTTTGAATAAAAGCATCTGCCAGATGCATGAATGTAATGTAAATATTAACGGTTGTGTCTGTTTCTTTAAAATAGCCAGCAGCCTTTAGTTTACATCACAGGTTGCGCTGCTAAGTAAACAGTATCTTTATACTAAGGCTGGTTGTAAAAAACTTCGGAAAGACTGACCTCTCAGTCACACAAGTCTTGATGTGAACTCAACGCTATTCTTGATTTAGAGAAATGTTTTTAATCAACCACTTGTTGGCAGTGTTGGATCAGTTTTATGGTTGCTTTAACTGACCCTCAGAAGACTTTCTGCGTATCATTACATTTATGCATTTGGCAGACGCTTTTATCCAAAGCGACTTGCATTGCATTGTACTTTACATTGTTTTTAAGTATGTGCAATCCCTGGGATCAAACCCATGACATCGGCGTTATTAACGCCATGCTCTAACCACTGAGCTACAGGAAAGATAGCAGTAATTACACTATGTTGCTTGAACAATTATAAAGCACCAAACAAATTTTGAGCCCTGTACATTTTGTTTCTTTAACTATTTTTCTTAGCCATTTGTATCACCAAATTTCATCAAAACATCCACAAAGTTGATTCACAATGTCTACATGATTCTTAATTGCCATCTCAGGTCCAGATTGTTCTGTAAAAGTCCCCTCTGCTGAGCCGTACTGGTTTCTGCCTAACATGAAGCCTGATGGACAGTCACTGGGTCGGGCGTCTCATAAAGCAGTGGTTCATGGGAAGCTCATGTGGGTGATTGGAGGTTTTACCTTTAACTACAGCTCCTTCCAGATGGTTATAAAGTAAGTTTTGCTGCCTGGTGACATCATTAACCAGTGTTTTATTTTTCACTTCAAAATCAATTCACGCATGTTTAATCATGTCTAAACCTGTCACAGATGAACATGAAGTGGAGAGATCTTTAAATGTAATACTGAACTATTTGGGTGTGGAGTTAAGTTACCTTAGACCCCCACACATAGTTCTGTGTATGTGTCGTCTTTATACTGTGTGTCTGTGTGGTTTTATAATTTACATGTACTATGCAATACTATGCAATACTTTTTCCTTGTTTATAAGCTTGTAATGGATACGTTTTTTATCTTTCTTTTTTGCAGCTATAATTTAGGGAGCAGCACATGGGACGTAGTGCCAATCAACAGTGGCCCCCTGAAGCGCTATGGACACTCTCTGGCCCTCTACGAGGTAAATGCTGACTTGCGCTTCCTGATGCTTTCTGTGAAAATGCCTCTGATGCTTTTGCTTTTGACTGTTTGGTATAGAAATGCAAAATGTCCTTTGGATCATTGGTTGGTTCACAATAGCGAACTGAGTTACATGGTAAGCTTGTTGAGTTGCGCATGTTTTTGGGTGTTTTAATAAATTTTAAGCAACAATGCCCACTAGTGTTTATAATAGTAAATGCGGGACAAAGAATTATTATAATCTATGATAAGGAGGTCTTTTGTCTTACATTATGACGGTAGAAGGTAATATTACATTTCTTGTACATTTATTTATGTAAGAGAAAACCAATTTGTTTTTTTTATTTATCTTGTGCTCTCATTTCCCATTTCATTAAAGACTATCCCTGCTTTTAGGAGCTACTTCACTCAGTTCAATGTTTTTGAATAATGTTTTTTGCAGTCATTTCAAGACTGTTTAACAAAGAACAGTACCTTACAAACAGTAAACCAGCCATAGGCCTATGTCATACTATACATTATTATACTATACACACTTGTTTTCCAGCAGTGTGCCGCAATTATGTGTTGATTTATGTTAATTGCTGTTTTTGGAATATACATGCAGATTTATGCCTTTCACAACTACTTTTCAGTTAGTTAAACATACTTAGTAAATACCTATGTTAATGCTCATCATAGCTGTTAAATATGGGCATTTTAAAGTTGTGAAAATACACTGAAGATATCGGATTAAGTAATGCATAGAAAGAACCTTGTTTCTATAACTGCTGTTTATCTTTTGAGGTACATCATATATACAGTATATTAAAGACAGACAGTATGTATAAAGTATGAATATATGCATAAATGTGGCAAATGCACTATAAGTGCATCCATGTCTCCATGATCATGTTGTGATTTGTCTCCATGATCAACATGATCATGGAGTTTGATTTAAGTCTTTCTTATGAAAAGTGTTGCTGTATTGAGCGAGACGTCATGGCTCAATCCGCGCACTTCATTAATCTTAAACGCGACTGGTCGTTTTGTCTTTATGCAAAAAAAACCCATGGTGAATTACACACTTTATTCTGCAAGAGTACTTTCTGTTTGTTATATGAATGGAAAATCACATTTTGTGAATGAAATTATGTGCGAATCGAGACATTAAAATAATAGGCTGAGCTCTTTCCAAGATGAAAGCACTTTTTTATTTTCTCAGTTCATTGAGTAAACTAGTTGCACTAAGCTGTTTTTAACACTACCTGTGCAGCAGTACATCTGTCCAGGACAGATTTTTGATTCTCGACTCTCGGGCTCGCATATAAACACACACTTTAGGATCATCCAGGGGCCTTTCAGACATTTTCAAATAAATTTAAATCATTGTTTGTACAAAATACACATTACTCTGTTTTACAAAGCTGTTGCCAATCAGATGTCATTACTTAAAAAAGAGTTCACTTTATTGACAGGAATAGAGCAGCAGGCCAGTAAACGTTCATTTAGAGAGATGAATTAGGGCCGTAGGTGATGTGTTATCATGCATGTTTGTATGAGAGAGGTCAGTCAGCTGAATTTGAGATAGTCCTTCGTTTCTTCCATGAATCATAAACCAGCTGTCTAAACTAGTTACCTACCCTCTATTTGAACCAAGTCAATGTGTGTGATAACCATGCACACTTTTCCTCTGCATGTATTGATCTCAGGCAGAGTGGAAATGTGTTGTGTTAAGGAGACAATCAACAAACCATCAGGTACAGAGTGAGTGTAGGAAGGAATGTATATGGCATGTGTATGATGCAGACCCCAGACCTTATCTCTTCTCACTATTCCTTCTGTTATTGTTTCACTGTGGGGAACCCCTAGGACAGATGTAATCTCCTCCTGAGCTATTGGAGGTGTGTGTGACACACACACACACACACACACATATGGGCACTAGGTCAGGTAATGGTTTGAGGTAAAGCGTTGCAGTCACGTCAATAGATTGAAAGTTGCAGATGCAGTGATTGGCTGTTTACACTGGAGGATATATGCTTCTGTGATGCAGGGAAATTGGTCTCCAACTTTTGCTCACCCTGGGGTGATACAATACCTCAGTTGCTAGCACAGAAAGAGCTCATCTTAATTTCCAATTTTTCCTCTGTACTCATTGCAGGATGACATTTACATGTTTGGTGGGAAGTTGGATGCAGGCCCTGGAAATGTAACAGATGAACTGTGGGTGTTTAACACACATAGTCGGTCTTGGTCCCTCAAGACTTCCAGCTCGATGCTGCAGGCCCAACATTTCGCTGTGGAGGGACATGCTGCACACATAGTGGACAACAGACATGGAGAGCCCATCATGGTGGTGCTTTTTGGCTATTCGCCCATTTATAGCTACCTAAGCCACGTCCAGGAGTATAACATTCGTAAGTACCAGCGCCCACATTAAAGTGTATAAAAAATTACTTTGCTAATGAGAACATTTTAATAAACTGGTCCTGGGTTCTGGCAGGGTCTGCCTGGAGCGATGTTTTATTGCTTTGAGAACTGACAACTGCAGACAGGCCCACCCAGCAGATGGCAGTGTATTATAACATGTAGTTAGCATACACCTGTAGTCTGACACAATGAGTTGACAGGCTAGACTCATTAAAGCGAAGGTTTTCCACTTTTCTATCAGTGGAACTTTCTACACGACTCTCTGTGACAAACACACCCACTGAAACACACTCATTAAGTGGTGGTACCTGAACCTCACTGTCTAGGATTGAACAATGATTAATGTGTCTGAGCTCTGTTGAGACTCCACTTAAATCTATCTTTCGCTTTTCTTTCTCTCTTTCTCTCTTTAAATGAATGCATAAGCTTATTAGAGATGGTGAAAATAATGGCAATTGCACTCCACTGTGCATCTTCAAACAAAATAATGAAAAGAGCTTAGAGTGATGCAAGATGCCTCTATAAGCTTTTTAGAAATCTGAAAATGGCAACAAAACAGTGATGTAACGAGTCTGACAATCAATGGAAGGCAAAGGCCACTTGACCTTCTGTTAATTTTTTTTTTGTATCTTCATCCAGTCAACATGTCTAATTCTTCACAATAGTTCCTACCAGACAGGATTAACCACAGGTTTACATTCAGACTAATGTTTGTATTTGCTTGCAGAAACAACATTCAACCTGTTAGATGTAGTTTTATTCATTTTGATTTTGTGACTAACTTGGAGGGGAAAAACCGAATCGAACCCACTGAACCACCAGTGCTCATGTAAAAAGGTTTTATGAAGGGCCCATGAGGTACTTTTCTTTTGTCTCATTTACTTTTCATTTGATTTTTATTTAACTTCTTTGATTTTCTTCCAGCCTTCACAGTTTTTTTTTACACTTTCAAAGTTTTTGACTCTCTCTGCAGACTTCATTGGTTCCAGAATTCACAAGTAGTTCAGCCTGACATGGCAGTCTCAACTCTGTTCAACTACTTACCATTTTTTTCTACTCTACTTTTTGTAGACATGTATAGATGTAAAATCAGAATAGGGATTTTAATTTTGTATAGGGAGAGTGAGTGATTCTGCCCCTGATGATGATACTGAGAGTTGAATGTCATTATTTGTTAGGCACTAACACCTGGTCAGTGGCAGAGACGAATGGGGCGTTGGTGCAGGGAGGCTATGGCCACAGCAGTGTCTTTGACAGCTCCTCACAGTCCATATATGTTCATGGAGGATACAAAGCCCTCCCTGCCAACAAATATGGCCTAGTGGATCACTTATACCGCTATCAAGTCTACACACACACCTGGCAAGTATTTACACAAACACAAAGTACATTTTGTACAATTAAGGTTTGTATGTGTGTCTGATTTGTTTTTATCCACACACAGGTTTTAATGGTTTACTAAAATAAAACTACAAAACATTTCCGTTTACTGAAATAAAATAAAATATAGGCATAGATGTTATTAGCAATACGTTGTTAGATGTTATTAGCAATAAACTTAAATAAGTTTCAGCTGAGGCACTAAAATTATTAACTGAAAATTAATAAACAATTTAAGCACAAACTAAAAGCATAAACTAAAATCAAAACTAAATGAAACTTGTATTGCGATATTAAAGATAAATGAATAATGCAATTACACAACCACATAACAAAATTAAAACTAAATTAACATGAAAACTAAAAATGTAATAATAAAATAATCTAATTCAAATATTAATAAAACTTCAATAAAACTGAAACAAAACTATAATATCTCAGGAGGAAGTATAATAACTCCCTGTCTGCCATTGCTTGAATAAACAAATAGCCTCACCTACACTCTCACATTTGGTTGAACAAATGTTGTTAGGCCTGTCCAAGTCTAGCACAAAATTGTGATTTACTTTTAACTTAAAACTTGCTTATGACATGTATATTTATGTTTTAAATAGGTAAAATAACTGCTTAAATGGACACAGTAGCATAAACTCAGCACTACACAAAATATTGAGATTTTAAGTCTGTGTTACAGCTCATAATATTGAGAAACTTTCCCCAAATTATGATTTAGTATTGTAATAATAAGAGACTTTGTGCTTTTTTTCTACATGCGTTTTGTTGCTTCGCCGTTTTGCAATGCTTATTTGCCTGCCTGAATTAGACATGCATACAGTCAGTCATAACAATGGGAAAGTTTCTCATAGTTACGTTATACTAAGTAACAGTGGTTTTGGCCTGCAGTTGAATCAAGGCCACTTGTATAGCAGGTGAAGCGCCGTGTACAGTACCAGTGAAGCTTTTATGAATGCTAATTCATATGTTAAAGCTTCTATGAATAGGGAACGTTGCATAGAGCATAGGGGTACACAAAGCATAAAGTAGAGACAGAATCAATTTGATGTGTCTATCGCATTCATCCAGTTTTTACATTCAAAGACAGTTCACTTTAAAAGTTGTTGGGTGCACAAAAAGCTTTTGTATCCATTTCTCCTAGTATGATGCGTCTCCTGCACTTGCAGATGGAAGACATTAAAAAAAGAGACATGCCCATTTTTTGCCCTTCTGTTTTGCTGTTTCTCTGCTTGGCCTCACAGTAAAATCTGTCTTTAAAAAGCTCCCTTCTCTTAAAGAATCTCTCGCTCACACATACACAGAGCCTGGCTGTGCATTCTTCACTCCTCTGGCTTTTGATTGGCAGAGCAAGTGAGAGAACTGCACCATGCATCAAACAGCGCTCTGCTTACAGGGCTTGTGGTGTTTGATAGAGTGTGGAGAGGAGTGCTGAGTGGATGCAGAGTGACACTGAGTGCTTTTCTCATACACACAAACACCGTGAGGCTAAACCAGATATGACACGGTGTGCAAAGCAAAAAAACAAAATGGTGAAAGAATTTAGTAGTCACACATAAACAAACACACTGCAAATAAATGCATGCACACACAGATTGATATTACCCTTGTTACAAGGATTTTAAGAGAGTTTAAATTCTAATCAGCTGTTGGACTACGGTTCGAGCATGGTGACCCATCCTTAGTGTTTCAGAGCATTGTGTGCGTGCCCAAGTGATGCATACACGCCTGTGTGTGGGCAGAGTTCTCTATGGTACCATATTACTGATGGTGTCGACCTGCCCTGTGGAGAGTGACCTTCAGACCAACTGTTTCATCCCATAAGCTTAACATGCACACACATTGCATTACAATAACTAATGGCTTGTGTGTTTGCCACTTCAGGTTCATTCTAAAGGCAAGTGGCCTGGCAAGATACCTCCACTCTGCTGTGCTGATCAGTGGAGTTCTGCTGGTGTTCGGGGGAAACACTCATAATGACACCTCGCTCAGTAACGGGGCAAAATGCTTCTCCTCGGACTTCCTCTCCTATGACATTGGTATGGATCTTTTGTGACCTCATTACTCTGGTGTCTCACACAAGTAATCTCATATATTACACACAAGTAATCTCATATGCAAACAGATTTGCAAAAATAATGATTATTATCTACAGAAATTATCTTGTTTCTTTATTTTTTGTTCATTTATTTAGATATTCATATGGAATTTACTCAGACTCTGATAGTAATGCAAGGTTTTGACGTTCCATAGGTTTCAGTTCCATATGATGGAACTGGAACCAAATGATGGAACATGTGTGGTGTCTGTAATCAGATCTTTGTTGATCTTTGGTGCTCTCACTTTCTGTTTATTTTTAAAGTGAGTGTCTGTGGCTCTGTTCCAAAAACTACAGAGTTGCCTATGTAGGCAGCATTTTAAAGCAGATGTCAAGGTGCTGTTTCAAAAGGTTCACAGCATAATTTTGTTGCATTCTATGATGCCCCATTATGACCAAGTTTAAATGCTGCAATGCATGCATCAGTACATGCAAATGCAATCCCAGAATGCACTGTGCCAACCCCAGTAAACAATGTATACGAGTTGTATACTTTAATTCAAAACTGAAAAGCATTGATAAAACAGTTAAACAAATGTTTAGTGGGACTATTTTTTTGTATGTTGCATGAAATTTTGTGCTTCTAGGATTACCATATTTTTAAATAAAAATATGTAACAGCTGAGTTGAGGCAGCTGACAGCTAAAGACAGCTGTCTATATAGGCGTTATACAGCAAAGTATTAAATGTGTACTGCTGTAGTTATCTCTGGTCATAAAGATAATTTACAGATCTATAAGCATACAAACAGGTGAGGGGTTAAAACATAACTTTCCAAATTTTCACAGTATGACCTTTCTCAAGGCAGGCCTTCTGTTGGAATATTGCTGAAACCTTTGACCTCTTTTGGGAACTGGTGTAATGTTTGGATGTGGACATCTGTCTAGTTTAATTGTCGAGGGGGTGAAAGAGGTGTTGATGATGGTGTCTGCATGCTACACATATTTCATTTCTTTTCTCACTGGGTGGTGCTGTGCAGCAGTGCTTTTAAAAAGTGTTAGTGTGATTGTTTTTTTTGCTTATGCTTGTGGATTTTGCAAGTCCACAAAACTTTCTTCTGCAAAGTTAGGCGCTGTAAACGTTGTTACGATGACACTGTTTCGGTGAACAAAAAGTGTTTGTCATGTTCTACATTGCAGTTATTGTGAAATATTAAACACCAATTAATATAGACAACACATACTGCTTGGAGACCAGTGATGACTTACGGCTGTGGTTTCCATTGTTCCAGTGGAGAGTGGAAAACACACTAAGTTTACCACCACCATTGGCAACTTTGAGAGATGTCTGCCTAATGTGAGTTTTTGTATGGTGGGGTTTATGAGGAACATCCGTGAGTGATTTAAGGCTTTCTATTCAGTGCTGACAGTAATATTTAGCCATCATTAAATCTTCATATAAAGCCAGTGGGCCAGATGGTGTCTGCTCTTTTATGAATATCTGTTTTGACTCTCTGGTACAGTACCCGTGATGAGGGGGATGTGAAGCCAATAGAGGGGTTAAGAAAGTTCGATAGAGCATAAGTGAGAACTAAAGAAAGGAAGATCATTCTGCAAAATAGGCAAATTCACAATTTTGACACTTTGAGCTCGCAAAAAACATGTATTCACAACGTAATTCAGTTTAACCATTCAATGTAAATTTCCCCCACAATTCTCCATACTTCAGTTACAGTGGACTTATTAGCATCTGGTTTCCTAAACTGCAGCGTGTTTGTGCAGTATTTGAAAAGTAAGTGGATGGTGCTGGTTCTGTTCTGGTCTCAGGGTGGTGGGCGTGGCCATTTTTTGGCTTGGCTCTCTGCTTTTGGGCCACTTTGTCTGATGTACTGTAGACTCCAAAAGTATGTGTGTAAAGCCTTTCCTGGCTTTTTATATACTGGCTGCAGGAGCCTGTCCACATACCAATTACAACCACAGAAGCACTGGCCCAAACTGACTCCACTCACTTAATTCATTAAGGCAGCAAATTAGGCTATTTTCTAATCACCAGCAGGCTTCCTGTAAATGCTGTCTTACTGTTACTCATAACGGTTTGTCTGCTGCTGCTTTCTGTCTAGCCGCAGTATATACAGTATATGAAGCAACGAGTTGCGTAATATTATGTAATAAGTTGTTATGGAATTGATTTTACAGATCTCTACTAAATACAACAATGTAGTAGTTTTGTGGCTTTTGGTTTGTATGTCTGTTAGCTCTCTGTGTCCTGTCTCAATTTCCTGTTTTAATGTAAAATGTAAAACAGGAAAGAAAACTGCACTTTTCATGTCAGTTATTGTGTACTTTGGTGGACAGCTTGTTAAGCTGATTTTAAACAGTGTGCTTACTCTGGACTGGACTGCAGTGTGTGCATTGCCCCTACACTATAGGGCTCTTGAGAGAAGGTATGATGTAGAGAGACAGGTATCGATTTTTGCATAAGTCAAGCGTGACATCACTGCATCACTGCAGTGTACTTTCCCGTCCCCAAACAAAGTACGTACTTTTAATGCGTAGAACAAGCATATAAAATAGGCCTTAATTGTGTTTTTCCTCACACTATGCATTAGCAAGATTGCTTATGTTTAAGTTAGTTGAGTTAATGCTTAATTAGTCCCACCTGTGGTAGGTTGTGTTGTCCTCAAACCCCCCCTCTCTATTTACAATCAAGCTAAGAGTCGACGTCTCTTCATTTTCTTTGTCCATTATTAGTTCCATTTGTGCTGTTTTTCCTACAATGAGAGACTAAATTCAGGACGACAGAAAGCAGGTTTTACATACGTCCCCTCTTGCTATGATTTCCCCTGCTCTCATACTTCTAATTAGATTCAGGAAAAAATAAACCCTAATTAAAAATTGTAGCGCTCTCGCTGAGAGGCGCTGGCAAGCAGTGTTTGCCTGCCGTACAGGCCTTTTGTTTTTATACAACCAACAGACTAGGTAGAGCAGATTGCCTCGACACAAAAACATACTTTATTAAGCTTGCAATTAAAATGGGTTTGATTTCCTTTCTCCCGCTCCTCTTGTCTCTACTTCTGTTCAATCTGGTTTAGTCATCCAATGTTTTCATGCTCTGCCTCCTTGTCTCCTGTACATGAATGATGGGAGTTCAGCCAATATCCTGTGAGGAAATTAAATGTAGGCAGAGCCAATGATGACTATCAGAAATGGTTTTACCATTTGAGGTAATCTGTGTGTCACCTTTACATCTGGCGAGTTTTCTAGCTCTGTGTCTGTGAACTCTTTCTGTTCTCCCCCCATGTTTAAGAACTACTGTTACTGATACTGATACTGTTACTATTACTGGGTTCTTAAATAACTGCTGCCAGAGAAATGTGTGTTCAGGCCTATGATATTAGCTTTATTTATATTGCTAAAAGAATGTGGTTTTGACTTGTACACACAAAGTCTTAATTCCCTCCTTAAGTCTGTATTAACATGCATTTCATATAAGGACAATATCTGGGTATTCTTTACCTGGGTTGGTTTATCTTGCATTTTTTAGTTCATCTCCAGTGTGATCGGATGGCACTATTACATCAAACCGTTGCGTTAACCAAAAAATGTCTGACATTTACAGAACAATAGAGATATTGTATGAGAGTTCAAAATGCTTTGTCATTTTGACAGAAAATGATGTATGTGGTCCCTTCTTTAAAAACATTCTCAGAGTGAAGGATGCTGGGGAGAAAATAAAGTTTTAAGTGTTCCCCATGAAAATAGACTTAAAAGATTTTAGGAGAGAAAAGTGTAGTCTACTTAAATAATTCTTAAGATATCATTAATTATACAAAAGCTAATTCTAGTCCTCAAATACGACTGGACGAGTGGTGTTACAAAAGCGTAGCTATATGATAGTTGAGATGGTTTGCTGTTTGGTGTTTCTCCTAACTTATTTACCTGCTTTCCATTGTCTGTGGAAATGATGTATAAAAGTAATTTCTCCCTAAAGATAAGATACGGATTCTGTAAATTGGCTGCCTTTGCCTTTTTTGAAATCAGTCTTAATTGGTTGTTTATTGACGTTGGCTTCACCATTTATAGCTTGATGGGAATGTCCCTGAAATTTAACCCCAGTTCACACTCGCACAGCGAGTCTTTACACCTGAAGCACGTTAACTCTCACAGCAATTTACAGACTGTGTGATGTCACAGTGATAAGGTTAAATGCCAGGGATACTCGCATCACTCCGCAGCTGATTAAGCCATTCAGAAGCATGCAGTGAAACAAAAAGGAACAATATCCAGTTATAATGAATTAGCATACCTGACATTCTACAACAATACATTCTTTATCACTTTTCCAGATGCGTCCATTAGCCTCCGCTGTAATACCACCACGAAGAACAACAGGAGAGAAAGATTAGCCAAATCTCCATCTAATCCTCTTTGTGCCGCCATTTGGCCTGTTTTCTGAGATGAAATTGTGTGTGTGCTTGTGTGATTTTTAGTTAAACAGCAGCTCAGTTAGTAGTACACGCAAGAGGGCTGTTTGCAACCTGGCCTAACTCTTTCTCAGCTGCTCCCCGTTTGCCTGGAAAGGGGTAAATGCCAAATTTACATATTAATGTGTTGGCTTAAAAAGTGTGCGGTGTCATTTAAGGAGCCTTGTAAAACACACAGCCATTACATAGTCAGATTGAGTCTACAGGGGACTGAATTTAGTTTCCTTTGTGCACATACACTGTCTTATGTGTATTGGTTCTGTCAAAGTTGGAGTTGGATGTGTTATCTCTGTATGTGCTGATTAGCGTAGATACTCAGTCAGATTAGTCAGTACTCAGATTTTGTGTGTTTTACCGTTCCAGAGAGTGAAAATGAGGTAAAATGCGAAAAGGACAAGCAGTGGCTCTCACTAACTACCTAAAGTATAGGTCCTTGCAAAGTATTCACTTTCTCTCACACTTTTAGTGCACTTAGAGTCATAAATACATCTTTGTTAATGATGAATAGACAGAGCTGCTGATGCTGGACTCCAGACTGCTGCTAAATGGATGATTTTCTCCTGCTGGTGCGACTACATGTTGTTGGAGGTCGTCCTGGTGTGAGTGCTAAGTTGGCCAATTTACTTTATGTGCTGCGGTTTTCTCTTGTGTATGGAAAACACCAAATGTCAGGACACTTATCCAGGACACAGCATGGGGCAATGGACAGTGCGGCTTGGCACCATTTTGACTATATGCTGTGTGACTTTGACACATTTCTCTGTTACAAACCCCTATGAAACCCCAGATTGCTTGGTGTTAGTTTAAACCAACATTTCAAACAGCATTGACAGGGAAAACAGGAAAAATCATTATGTTGTGCCCAAACATAAAGCACTTATTATTCATAACATTTACCACCACCACAAAATGAGCATGAATTTACTGTAGCAAAACATGAGCTTAACCATTGCAGCCAAATTGTTTCCTGTATATGTTAATCTGGTGCGTGTATGTGTGCGTG
>JAZGTI010010616.1:0-17501 GCA_036877585.1 Botia kubotai | reverse complement strand
AAACAACCTCCATTTGAAACAACCTCCGTTTGCAGGTTATTTTGCTTTTTATTACGTTTGTTGAAGTCAAATGAAGCCAAACTGGCATTTCCTGCAAAATCTGAGACGAAAGCTTAAATTATGAATCATTATTATAAACTGTTGTGAAGGTAAGGTAAGAAGTTCGTTCTGAAAACTGATTACAGATGTACTTACACAATAACTGTTTGTGATTTACAACCCAAAACAGTTATGGATTGTGGCTTTAATCAAATCAAATCTGCGAGGTCTCGTCTTTAGTCAACTTCTTGAGCTTTATTGAATTAACAGCTTGTTTTATTCAATTTAATCATTTGGCAGACATTTTTATCCTAACTGACTTATAATGCATTCACGATGTACACTTTATTATTATGCATGATCATTGGGAATATATGACCTGTATACTGTGCTATAATGTACAGCTCTAACAGCTGAGCTATAGAGAAACTTCTCTTCGCAGTTGTTTCAATGACATTTCTGTGTGGAACGTACAGGGCCGTACGGCTGGACAATCTTTAAAATATAATATAATGTCCCTGATGCCAGTCCATCTCCAAATTCTATTATACCAACAAATATGTCTTTAATCTTTAGCCACTGCAGAAACTACCTCATATGACCGTCAACTAACAAAAATAAGTGCAGAAAAATAATCAATTATTGTGCACTTTAAATTCCAGCCACTAATAAGTCAGCAATATCATATTACTATAATATAATGTTCGACAGTCTTCCAAATAAACATCATGATTTACTCTTTATATGGTTACCATTCATGTCATGTTATCCCTGTACAACAAAATGCAATGTGAATAATGTGCTGCGTGTATTAAGCGCACACTGTAAGTGACATAAACAACAGATAATCACAATTATCCTCCAATCACATTATCTGCCAAACTGTCCTGATCATGACACTGAAAGATGATAATTAAGCAAAACAAACGAAACGAAAAGCGTCATCACGAAAGGTACAAGCAGGAGAAACGCACAGTTACCCCAACAGCAAAGACTTCTGGGTAATTTTGGTTAGGCATGAAACCAATCTAGCAAGTGGTGCATAGAAACAGAGAAACACGCACTGAATAATGCGGCCACACATTTAGCCTGTCAGCAGAGAGCGTAATGCGCTGCTTTCCATGCGACACTGTGTCTCTGATGCTCACACATTTCACCTTTTCATATGCCACCCTGCAGATTAATGAATGTAAAGGCATTAGAAGAGCCGTGTTAACCCCATTAAAACAGCCTCCTGATCGCCAGGTTTCAGTTTGCTGTTGATAAATGAGATCACTGGGCTGCACGTCCCCCAAAACCATTTCACAAACTACTTCCTGCTTTTAAAATACGACTCGCCTCGCCAGTGACTCTGAAACCACAGAACACAAGCGAGTGTCCACATTCACTTTAGAGGACCACTGACAATTTAAAGGCAAAGAACAATGTAAATGCTCATGAAAAATAAATACGGAAGTTAAATTTTTGGAAATAGGCTTTTGATTAATACATGTAAAGCCGCAATCTGTAACTTTTGCTTCTCTACTGCCATCACTGTTCAAAACATACAATTGCAGCTTACTGGTGGAGTTTTCTTAACGTGAATGACAAGTGTAAGTTCTAAACAACTGCTGTAAGAACAAGCTACAAACGCTGCATCATCTACAGTACCCGGTCATGTGATACAGCAGCCGGATCTTCTTTCTGTTTACAGATGGACATTTCCTGCAAAATCCGACCTGACAGCTCAAATTATAAATCAGTGTTATAAACTTACAATTGTGAATCGGGGTAAGGAGATTGTGTTGAACACCGATCTGTCATGTACTTGCTCAATAACCCATTTTTGTACATTTTTAACAAAAATGTTACGAATTGCAGCTTTAAATTCGATTGGCTTTTCCAATCTTTGCAATGTCGCTTAGTATTTATGCAGGTGCAACTACTTTGTGACAAATCAGCAATGAATTCAAAGATAGCATTTCAGAGCTGAATATATCGCCAAATAGCCAACTGGGATTTACTGTATCCAACAAGCTCTCTGTCAAATTGAGGGACAGTTCATGTCAAAACACACTGATTTAGGCCTATAAACTTGAAAACCAGTCCGACTCATTAATTGCCACACAAGACATGTCATCACAAAAACATGGTGATGTGATTCTGCTCTTCTCATTCCCAGACTAAAAGCATTGAAAATCAATCGCATAAAGTGAAATCATCATGTGATCGTTCAAGGAGAGTACTGGAACATTTCTATAGGGTGAAGAGATCATGGAATAAACATGTGATTTTATGGCCTATAATTAAACATAGTTTAACAGAAAGCTCATCTACTCTGTGTAATGGTGCGTAAAAAGGCAGATTACTAAATTGGACTACAAGTACAATACTCAGTGACTTCGGTTTCCTTTATCAATGGCCATCGGTTTCTTTCTAGAACTATATGAATATTAATTTGTTATATTTAAATATATAAAACAATAAATGACCAAAAGAATCACGTCTAGCGAAACAACGTTACCCGTTTCACCCCTGTTCAGACAAACTCAGTGCGTGCTGATGATTCGGAGCGGAAGTTTGAATTAGCTGCTTTAATGGGCAGTAGCTCATTATTTATAACAAAAGTGGCTCTTAACAGCTTCCTAAGTGTCTGATTATGCATGCGAGAAGTCTGATAAACCATCTGAGCTGCTGATCTCTCATGCCTGGCGTGGTAATCTGTCCCTAATGTGTGCTTAAAGACTTCCATCTCAGAAAGCGTGTATCCGTGGTGATTAGAGTGCCAGTAATTGGGGTTTTCTGCAGGGCCGTCAGTTTCCAGAGAAACTACAGATCTGTGTGAAAATATTCGTAAGGATTGTTTTTGAAATATTCACGTGTGACGTGATTTATGTCTCTTAATATACAGTCATTAAAAGCAAACCGTAACGCTTGCGCACGTGACATCCCTCAGATATTAAACAAATTCGTCTTAGTCATCGTCAACGGACGTTCTCTGTGGTGAACCTGAGGTAAAATATGGTCAGTGCTGAGCGGTAATGAAGAAAACAGGTGTGCTTATAAAAAATATGGAAAATAATATTCGATTACGTTTTTGAGGACAAACTTATTTGATGAAAAGAAGAACAACCGTGAGAAAGTTTGACATAAGAACAAAAGCAATAACACATGCTGGGTATATGAGGGACACTGGACGTTTTCCGACTTCTTTCTATATTGCGTGTGTCCTTTCCATCCATGCATGCTTCACTACTCCACAAATACAGATGGAGGTTCCTCTTTAAAGCAGTGGTTGTCCTCTAGATCATACAGATCCTGGAGGGATCAAGCTTTCATGTTTAATGCACCTAATCTGGGATGACTATTTATACCCATAATCCTTTGCAAACTCCCCTCCAGTACATCTGCTGTTTGGGCAATGGGACATGAGATATTGTGACGCCATTGTCTGGACCTCCTGCATGCCCCCTCACACGTTGGGGGTCACACTCCTAACACAGTCCTCACTTGTTGAGTTATTTAAATGTGCAAACATAATCTCCCTCTGCCCAGGCTCAGAAAACACACACTTTTACACAAGTACAAACAGCTATAAAGTACCAAAGCCGTTTATATTTCACATCCTGAACTCTTCCGTTCAACATGGGTTCCGTTAAATCACAGAGATCACATTTCCCTTGAAAGAGAAGCAACTTCAAATGCCGACGCATTGTAGAGGAAAGACAGTAATATTTTAAAACCCATGGGGTTCCCCGTGTTCTCCTCCGCACAGATTTCAGCCATGATCCCATTCAGCTGACTGAACTGATGGGTGGAACCTGACAGACAGAAAGAGAGAGCGAGAGAGAGAGCAAGAGAGAGTGTGTGATGGAGCGAGACAGAGAGAGGATGAGAGAGAAACAGAACAAGAAGAGAAAAAGAGAGAGAGGACACAGTGGATCTAAGGACAGAATGAAAACTGTGGGTGGCAAAAGCAGCCATTGTGTGTTTTTCAAATGAGAGCTCACAAACACGGCCGTCTCACCCTCGAGACGATTTTAAAACATCAGTTAAACATCAAGGTGACGAAACATCAGTCACCACTCAAAGTGCTTCTACCTACAAAAAAATAAAATACTAATAAAGATCTTTTATTTCGTGGCAAATCCTATTTATAGGTGGCAAGTGCCACTTTGGATTAGCAACTTGTAGCATTGACTGCCCCCTGCTGTCCGAAAGACGCGCTGCAGAATACAAGACGGAATTGTTTTGAAGGATTGAATTATACAACGTAATATCCTACAGACATAACACGATACAAACATTATATTATCAAAAAAAACTGTGATTTGATGTTTGAAGGCTGCCAAGTCAGATCCAGTAAAAGGCCAAACAATAAAATATTATTTGCCCAGTTCATTCTGTCTCTATGGTAACCAAAAACTACAGTGAATGGGTATCATTCAGTAAAAAGTTCTGACTGCTGCTGACTTCTGTACGTAAACCTGCAATGTTTTTTTGTTTTGCTTAAACGAACCAAAGTGTTCAACTCGATCTCCTTACATTACACGATTTGCAACAGTAAACGAATAATAATGATTTATAATTTAAGCTGTCAGGTCGGATTTTCCGGTAAAAAGTTTGGCTTCATTTGACTTCAACATACGTAAGGAAAAGTACGTAAAGTAACATCCAATTTTATGTTTCAAATTCAGAGAATTAATCCGCAGCTACGCTGACACCTGGTGGTCATCTCATGTTATTTAAAAATGAAATAAAATAACGAAATGAAATACCACTTTTTCTGTCAGCTTCCTCTTTTATTTCGAACAGTATTAAACAAACATATATTAATACGCGTTTATAGAGAAATTGTATATATAATTTTAACATCTGCTTGTACAAATCAAACCCTCAGTTCCGCCGGACAGACAGTCAGTATGTACAGACAGCAGTAAGACAGTCACACTGTAATCAGACAGACAGCTGTCACTGTCCAGGTTAGCAACTTCCACCCCCATTACACAATGCACAAGCAGGATAAAGATATACGTTTTTTCATCTATTTGTCTAAAAAAGTATGTAAATGAAATTCCCCAAAGTGCTGATATTTAGGCTGCTCCTGTGGCCCACAGCCCTTATAATACACATCACATTTATAAAGACCAGACTGCTACATATACAGATCTTTCAGTATTCTGTGTTACTGCAGGATCTGTTTGACTTCCTTCTGAGTTACTACGCTGAGTATTTCTTTTAATAACAGTATTAAATTATAAAATGGTTATCAGGAATGGGCTGTTGATAATTACAAACTTGATTATCATAAAATCTAATTTACATTAAACAGGAACAACATTTAAATGCAACTGGTTACCTACACACAACTGCAAAAACTGCTTAAATAATGTAAAAATTTGCTTTTATTTGCTCAAACAATGCGCGTGTAACCTGTTACTAACCAGACAGATTTCTTAAAACAATGGGCGAGAAGCTCACTCGTTAGTTGATGTCGCTTCATAAATTACGATGCAAAAGACTGTGTTGATGAATAGGCTAACAGAGCATTGTGCTTTATAGTTCAGTGGTACAAAACTGCACAGCGGTAGCATGAATACTATTTGTGACTTCTATGCACTATGGATGCCAAAATAAATGTGCTGCATTTTGCTGGCAGTGTGAAACAGGCCTAACAATAGTAAAAAATAATACTGTGGCATGACGTTCAAAAAGAGAAACCAGGGACCATCTGCTAGCAGGACGATGCTAGTGGAGATCAGGTAAACCATGTTCAGGAGGATAGAAACCTGCTCGCCAAGAGGGGGTGTGGACAGACGTGTGGACAGACATGTTGACAGATAGACTGACAGCTTACACAGGCTGCAGCTGGTAATGGAGACGACTGACCGACACGTGATGCCTCACTCTCACGCGTTCTGACTGACTTTCACCCAATCAATGTTTCAAAAGTTGCTGTGCAGAGAGCGTGACCTCAGCTCACGTTGCAGGGGATGTAAAGCTGATGTTTTGGTCGCCCGCATCAAGCTTTGACCCAGATGTAAGAGTGCGGTGAAATTTCTCATCTGTGCCACTGGACTTCAAAAGTAACATCCAAACATATTATTATATATAACTTTATACTGTATTACACTGTATGGATCTTTGTTAACTGAGTTGTGTGATAATCGTAGTGGGCAAATAAGGTGTTGAAATCGCTGGCAGTCAATTCAGTTTAAAAAAACTGAAACTGAAAAATCTGGATCGAATCTAGATCTCTCTTTGTTTTAAACCAAGAAAGTGCTCACAGACTATCACATCTTGCCCTTAAAAATGAGTCATTTTCACAGGTTAAATTATGGTTTGACGGGCGTCAAAGACAGAATTCATTTTAAATGAAGGTTTTAATTCATAAAGATCAATTGCAAAATGTCAAAGTTCAGTCATTCCATTCCACCTCGTTTCACATTAACTGACAAGCTGCTTTGACAGGTCTGCCCTGTTGTAGGTCACTCACTGATGCTGTCAATCACAATCACTGTGCTACAGCAAACAGGCGGAGCAATAACTTCTGCAGCGTCAATATATGATTAAAGATCTCACAGCAGACCAAACTCTCGTCCAGAGCAACACATATGAACAAAAACTGTTAGAACATTTGCAATGAAGGCGAAAATGGAGTAATGACATGCTGAAGACTCTTACAAAGTCTGTTAATCTGACATTCACTTTCAATATCTGTTACATGCACGCGCATGAAGAGCTCTGAGACTAAACATACAATGACGAAACCGCTGCACACATCCACTAAAACAAATATTGAACCAATGAAACGTACCGTCGACCAATCAACTAATCACAAAGCAGTCATTAACTCTGCATTGTTTGTCCACGATGACTGTATCTAAAATGTTCTTTAACATTAAACAGACTGAACAATCAAAGTTTCTATTATTGTAATAACCGCAACAATTATTACAAATACTGACAAGTCAACAATAAACGCACGTCTGTCATGAAAAGAAATACAGAAAAAATGATTTAATGATTTAGAAAGGAAAACTAGCAGGACTCGGGTTCAACTGTTTAGCTCAACTACGCATTGCTCGACATACCGTACATGAAACCGGTAATCCTGCGTACAGCATGATCATATACAGACTGTAATCCGTACCACTCAAAACAGGCAGCAATAAAACAAACGTCACACTCAGAATGTGCCCCGCATAACTGAGACCAGCAATATAACAGAAACTGCTACAGAGAACAAGACAATAAAATACTACATGTTATGATAAAAACAACCTTCCTAAGTCTTTAAGAACAGGAAACTACACAAGTGAGGGTAAATATGAATGATCAGAAATCTTCTTTAGAGCACTGTCATGCAAAACTCACATCACAAGCACAGCGGCTGCTCGTCCACTTCATATTCCAAATGAACATATTCAGATTTGACATCAGTTCAGAGTGATGCGGACAGTAAAGGTCGTAAACATCAAAGCGCTTGACCATTTCATCATTCACATTTTGTATTTTCTTCACTCAATTATTCTGTACCTCACCACGCTGTAGGAACATTACGGCAGTCCACATTCACACTGGGAAGTGCAGTACCAGAACTGAATTCAGATTACAGTCTACATAAGAGCAGACTGTAGAGAAGACAGTCTACATAACCAATCAAATTCCCTGTCCCGTCCCTGTAAAGTACCTAAATGGAATCTTAAAGACCTTTTGTCCACATGCATCTAACAAACTTATTTTGTTGCTTGATACTCGTGCGCTGTGTGTGTACATCTGTCTTTGTGGGGACTAGTGCAACCAGTTGAAGGACAAAGGGTAACGTGAGGCCTGTCCTAACTTTCTGACAACACTTTAAAGGGCTGTTTGAGGGTTAAGACTTGGTTTTAGGGTCAATGAATGTCCTCACAAAGACAGCTGTACAAATGTGAGTGTGTGTGTGTAAATAAACCAGTAAGGAATCTCTATGAGGATTCTGGTTTACACACTAGCCATGTAACAGCCTAGCTGTGGCCCTGCAACCAACATTTGTATAATATGTTTAAAAAAGGGTTATATATAAAACTATATAAAACTCTACTGGAGTTGTTTTAAATCTAAAGTGTCCGCATGTCAGATAGAGAGCTGGCGAGAGTTTGAGGAGGACAGGGTATTGAAGTTGGATTAAGGCTAGTGCTTTTTTCCACAGTCAAGCAGCGACTACGTGTACCTAAAAATAGCCTCTTCCATTCTTCCATCCTCTTTGCGAACACTGTACCTTTTTTTTCCCCTTCTAAACACCTCTCTGCTGAAACACAGGAAGTGCTCTGTCAGACTCCCTACACAGAGCTGTGAGGACAAAACGAACGAGTCCAGCATTGCATCACACTGTGACCTACACAATTTGAACCAATCAGATTCATTGCCATTAAAGCATCTCCGCCAAGTGGCTAAAAGCGCTCAGGTCCAAATGACTTGCATAACGCGAACTAGCAACAACACTGCCTTAGCAAACCCTCCGTCTCTGCGTTTCAACACAGTCGAGCAAAGGTCTGACGTTTCCAGAGGTCGTTGATCTAGCGTCTGCTGCATTTTGCTGGTGATTCTACAAACCTGTTTGTATAGCTACCAAGTTAAACACAAAAATAGCATCGTTAAAAATGACATCATAGCAGATTGTTTGGCCAGTGAGACTTCAAATCATCAGAGCGTCCATTGAAGCCTCATATTACACCTCTTTTAAATCCAAAGAATGAGTCATTAAAAGGTTCTTCCTGTCCACGTCACATACACAACAGATCCTCTTTAGCTGGAGATCAAAGTGCTTTGGCGTACAACCAGCAGGACATCAAACGGCATCCAGGAGCCCATGTGGTCCTGTGGCCCCATCAGTACTTATTTATTCCAAAGAGCCGAACGCCGTGGAACTGAGGCAGTTTGGGGATTAGCACAGTGAGCAGGGAAATAGTGTTGATGACGAAGTGAACCCTGTCATACTTTGTATAGAAACTTGTGAGGAAGTACCTGCAGAGGACGGACAAGAATAAGATCAGATCAGATCAGACGTCAGACAGCTACAAGAGATTTTGTTTTAAGCAAGCACGGGGCTACAATATATCCAATGACAACACGGGATGCGATTTCGTCATGATGTAACACCATCAAACAAAAAGATTTAAAGTCAAGTCTTTGAAACAATGTAACATTGTAAAAACGCTATATAAATAAAATTGAATTAATTTTGAATAAAAGGCTCCTAAACAGCTGTTACATTTAATCAGATTTTATACAACGTCGCAATTTTTACAGAAAGTTAAAGTTAAAAAAGGCGTTCACATTTTAAAATGACAATTCCCATAATAAACACCCTGTCACATTTTGTTTCTTACTGTAGTAGACAGATATATCCTCACTATAGAACAGTAGAAGAGAGAGCACAACAAATGACCTGACAGACTGACAGACAGACTGACAGACAGACAGACTGACTGACAGACAGACTGACAGACAGACTGACAGACAGACTGACAGACAGACTGACAGACAGACTGACAGACAGACAGACTGACTGTTTCTAAATCTGACTCCTCTTGCCAGCAGACATGACAGCATCACTGACTTCTGCTCATGGTCTTGCAGAGCAAACTCTAAAAGCCTTCGCAACGTGTGTGCTAAATCCCCAGGGAACAAATTAGTGTGACACACAGAATGAAGCTCATAACTGCAGTTTTAATGGGACCAGTCTTACAGTATAATCGGCGTGATGGTAAGAAACTTCCGAGAGGCGGTGAACTGGACCCCGTAGTCCATCTGTTCCCAGTGGGTCAGCAGCCGGGCCTTGCCTTGGTCCGGGGTCTCAAACGGTGTGCCTTTGACCGTGTGGAGGAAGATATACATGCACTGCGGAGGAAAGACAAAAAGAAAGGAAACCATCATGACCTTTGGCATAATTCTTCAAAGCTTCCTCAGCAGGAGTTCAGAAACTCTCGGGAAAGCAGCGAGAGTCGAGATCTGTTTTAGAAACAGGAAGACTAAGAAAGGCGATACGGGCTGGCATCGAAGTCTGCCACTGGCTGAAATTACAGATCCCAGAGTCAGCAGCTAAATGGGCCGAATGTTGCCATATCCGAATTTTTGCAGCTGGGGATCGTCATCAAACAGTGCGATTGTGATTATTTTAAGCCTCTGCATCTTAAGGGGCTTTTAAAGGAATAGATCACCTGAAACTAAAATTGGTGCGATTTATTCACCTCCGTGTCCTTCCACACATGGAAAGTTGCAATGTGACAACTTCACTATTATCTACTGTGAGTGTATAGATAAAAAATGCTCTTACCATGTTGTGGATGAGGTTGGTGAGAGTCCAGACCACAGACACGCTGACGAAGGGTATGCTGAGCAATACGATGTGTAGCAGACCGATGCCAAGCACATAGGAGAGCCACATGCCCCTGCTGTTCATCACACGCGTGTTGGGGTTCACTTCACTGTGCGCCGTGCCCACGTTCATCCTCAACGGAGCGACACCGACGCTTACTGCGCACTTACTGAACAGAGACGACAATCTCATGCAAATGCGACAATGTGTTCAACAATACATTTCATTTACCACCAACAATCTGACATGAAGGAAAAAACCTATCAACACGCGGAGTGTGCAAAAGCAGCAGAACTTCTGAAAACCCATCAATTATTTAAACTTTACAGCGTGGCACGAAGAACGGGACACTTACTGTAAAATACTGTCAAAGGTTGTTTTGTACAACTCACACAGAAACTTCGAGATAAGTGCTTACGTAAATTGATGACCCGAAATAATCGCTTTTCTTTCTGGCTGATGAACGTCGCCAGGAAACGATCCGTGCGCTGCTCACGGTCCCTGCGGCGCTGTAGTCTTGCTGTGAAGCGCACTTAAAAGTTGTCACCGTTCATTTCATCATGTTTGCTTTCTCGTTCCTGTGCAACAACACTTCATCGCTTCACGTCATCAGTGTCACAACTCACCTTTAGAAGGATGGAAATGTATTCATCGGACTGGCTGCTGATTGGATGCCTCGAATCACATGGAGGAGCTGCACCAATCAGCGTTCGATGCGTTGATAACTTGCTGAAAAGTCTTACGCCCTCCTAACGTCACAGAAAGTGCCAGTGAGGAGAGATTAGGAGATTATTATGCAAAGATACAAAGATTTATGGGAACAGTAGTTTATTTAAACATTTAGACACGTTTGTAATCGTTGCATACAAAAAATAATTGAAGGATAAATGCACACAATATATGCCAGTCCATAAAAATGAAATGTTGTGAATCAAGTATTTTATCAAGTATGATTCCGCTACATATTTTTTTATAAACATTATATATACGAATATGTAATATTTAGCAGACAGAACATCTTCATACATTCAGAGTATGAGTATATATATAAACACACACACACTTTGGGTCTCACTGTGCATTTGAAGAATGACAACACGTGTTAGTTCTTGTCATTGCAGCTCAGTGTGGCCTGACCTTTCCATCCTACATGTTACATAATGGCTGTCAAACTAATGCTCCAAATAAATGCTGTGGAGGCACTAATAGGCTTCTGAGGGAGGTTATCCAGTCTGTGTGCTGACATATAGCTTTTACTGTGTATTTTAGCTCTGCTACATACATGCTGCTCTGCCCTGTAGGAATTTTAACATAAACCGTGTGTCTGAACAATGTGTCACACTGTAGAAAACACACACAACTTCACAGCCCTGTGGTCCTCCTTCTCTTGCTCTTGCAATGCTCTTGGCGGGTAGCTACTACATTTTTAAAGCTGTTAAATTATATCTTGGAGCATAGAACATGCTACTCCGATACTCTTTAACAATACAACCCTTAGGCCCAAAGATTTGTGTTCCTAATGCAATGTGATTCCTTTGGCAGTTTGTGCACAGTGTGTCTGTTTGTAGACTAGGAGCCTCTCATATCTTTTATCATCCGTGATATTAATTCACTTTTTAAATGCTGACATCACTAACTGATGTTTACACACATTTCTAATATGACAGTGGAATGATGGAATGAGCTGCCAGCTTCCACTTGATCTTCAGAGACCATCGTCACCTTTAAGGAGCAACTTAAAACATCCGTTTAGCAGATACCCGACTGTTAATGTTCCATTAATTAATCTCATTTAACGTTGTTGTTTTTAAACCCTGTTTTATAATCTTCATCCTGTCTCTAGCGTCAGAACTATTCCCACTTGTAAATGTAGCTTTGTAGACTAGGCTTGTTGGTTCTTAGGGCAAAATGTTAAATACTCTCTCTGTCTTTGTAGTCGCTTTGGATTTAAGTGTCTGCTTAATAAACAAATGTAAATGTAAAGATGATGGGGCAGTAAAATCTTATACAGTAAATCCATGCACAAAATTTTGGCATTTCTCTTCAAATCAGCCTAATTCATTTATTTACTTATATGTTTAATAGACTATAATTATATATTTCACTTTAAATGTCAAAGTTGTGAGGTTTCAGATGACATGAAGTATATGAGCACAACTTTTTTCTCTTTAAAATACACTTACTGGTTTTACTTCTAAATAAATATGACTTTAAAGTTTTGGGGGCTTAAAGGATCGCTTGATGACATCACCACTGCTTAAAATCCTGTAAGATCATACACGTGCCTCCACATACAAACAAATTTGAAAGCATGTAGAGAAACGTGCTGCAGTATTGGGAGTAACCAGAAGAGGTCAGTATCAACACACTGGTGAAGTTTTAATCCTGCTAGAAAAGACACGTTATATTCACCTCATTGATCTTAAGGCAGATTTTATTTATATAGCTCACTTTATATTGATATATGAATTGAATATATTATTAATACATTTTTGTTGTATTTCTGTGCACTGGAAGCTTCTGCCACTGGGACAAATTCATTCTGTGCGCACACGCTTGACAAAACCGTTTGTTCTCCATCATGAGCTGCAAGTATATAAACTCAGTTTACTTTCTGTGTTTTTTATTCAATTTAAATAAAATTTAAATCAAACATTAAAATATATAATTTACAGCATATGAACAGGTTTGGGGGTCAGTTGAAAAATGAGATCTGAAACTGAGGTCTGGGATTAGACTCACGGTAAGATCCTTCATAAGATATTAGACTGCTCTGCCCAAACCATAAAGCCAGGAAAATGTAAGTTTTTGAATCTTTTGAAAACTTATCAGAAATAACATCTGATAAACTGTCAATTTCTTTAACGGATTTCTTTAACGGCACCTTGTCCCACGGGCCCAGTTGACAATACCACAGAATACCTTGGGGGGCCCCTAAATGTTATATTTAAAATGTGTACAGTGCTTGAAACTGACATTATTTCCACTGTCTTTATCATATCCGTTCATTCTGAACTCACATATCTTAGTTTGAGGCCTGGGGTTTAGACTGGTGCAGTCTTAAAAAATACATTTGTTTAAACATCTGATTTGATATTTGCTTAGGAACACATGCTGGACAGAATACATGCACTTTGCTCTACGTACCAGGATAACAGCAGCCTAAAATATGTAATACGCTCTAGCAACGTATTCAATTTCGAGCCTCAATAACCCTGAGTCAGGAATAATTGAAATCCTGAGAGAAGAGGAAGAGAGGTCTCGTGACCCGGGCCAGCCTAATGACAGCACACCGCAAAAACTAAACTACTGACACTCCATTATTGTCATATAGAGGAAGCTGAGGATTAGAACAACAAAGAATTTCAATAAAGGAACTGTCTGTTGTGGGGCTGAGGGTCCTGGGGGGCTGTGGAGCTTTGGGCATTGTCCTGGGGGGGTGATTGAGAGTGAGAAGAGGGGAGTGGAGGAGCATTGTGTCCGGATGGAGCTTTTGTAAAGGTGGTTATTAGGAGAGAAACGGCGTGGGGGTGGCTGTTGACTCTTCATCTTGTGTGAACAAAGTATCGGACTTATAGCTCTCTCCCTCTCTCTATCTATCTCTCTCTCTCTCACACACAGTCTCTGAGCTTGTGCTTTACGATGGCCCACAGAGACCCACCAGGCCCGGACCTGCGCAAAAGCTTATTGTCCGGCTTAAGTGCGGTTTAATTAAGCGAGTTCTGTGTCCTGAGAGAAGAGAGGAGCTTTAAGGAGCTCGGGTCCTGTGGAGATGCTGAGCTGACCAATGGCAGGGACGATGTGTAATATTGGGGAAATGAAGGGGGAAAGTGTTTGCCGCACTAATGAAAAGGTTTGTTTGGAGGAGATGAATGGGGAGGGGTGGAGGATTGTCTGGTCTTTGTCCCCAGCTTATAAAGTAGGGACAAAAGCAGTGATATTATACAAATGCACCCATTTCCAGGACATGATGCTGCAACAGGGGCCTGAAGACGGGTCAGACTGCTCGATCTCAGCCTTGTGTGAAGCACTCTAGCTTTGCCGTGGACACCTTACAAAATGATCTTTCTCCCCACCAACATAACGCACACAAAGATGCAGACACGCTTCAGTTAAATCCTGAGAGCAGGGGATTCTGGGTAAAGGGTTGTGGGATGTGGGTATTAAGCAGATTTTCTCTGCAACTGTAAGAACAAGCTAATTCCTTAGACCTCCTTTATCTCGAACACGGCAATAACAAACAATGAAATTCTGAAGAGCAGAGAGCAAAGGAAGAGGCAGAGACACAGAAGAAAGAAAGATGGATAGAATGAAAGAGAGGAAAGACTTGTGTGAGGAGGGGGTGGGCGTGTTAAGAAACTTTCTCGCTCTAGTGTTGTGTGTGTGAACACTCTGCTAATCCAGGTTTTATTGGTTGCCTGTGTCCGACCGCACTGTCTAGGGAAAGTGGGGGTCTATACATGTCCCTCTTTGTGGCTGCTGAGAGGAAAGCCTGAGAAAGAGCCGGACCTGGCTATAGCCATTTTCGGGTCGCCGTAGAAACCTACACCACAGGGGTCCTCAAACTACCAAACACACAGATTAACACACACAAGCAGAAATTGATGCAGTAATGCATGGCGTATGTAGGACATTGGACCTGTTTAACTTAATGGTCTGCTTGTATCGTCTGTCAATAGGTTTGCAGTATCCTATTAACTTGTGTGCATCATAAGCTCGAATTATCTTCCGTCCACTTATCTAAACATTACCGATGTCATTCCACAACAGAAACAACAGGAAGCCAAAAGGCTATTTTTCCCAGATTACTGCGACCACTTTGTGGGTGTGTAGGGTGACGTATTGACCTGGCCCTAATAAAAAGCAGGAGTGTCCACAAACATGACTTAATGAGGGAGGATGAGAGACTCCTGACCCAGAGGTCAAAGCTCCAGGCCGTTCTCTTTATCCCCATTGATCTGCTAGTACACTTCATTTCCACGCTCTAGGGACACTTCAGTCAATTCATTAAGTGCAACTGATACGAGAATCAAGACTTCCTCCGCAGCACAATGGCGATGCGAGGGGAGAAAAGTCTGTTTGTGTTGTAGCTATGTCAAGCATCTCTATGGCTTTTGTCCTAGTTTCACACCATTGCAATGGCTCTTGGGGCTAAAATCCTTTAGATTCTAATCATCCGTTCATTTTCACACCTTCATGTTACAGACCTCACGGTCCTGACCCGGGAAACGTGGTTTCAATGTTGTTGAGACGCCGACCGCAGACCATTCCTCGCCTCCACTCATAAATTACGCTCCAATCACATTCTCCCAGCCAATCCTGGCGAGCAGATCCGCATCTGTCACTCCTCAAGAATGTAGAGTCCAATCAAACCGCTGATTTCGGCACAATGCAGCTGATGGAAAGCAGATCTTTATTCTCGATGTCAGGAGCACAACACATACACACTAAACGCCTCTGGAACCAGCAGGTTCATATCTGATGATAGCACAGCTTTCAGAACAATATGAATTTGACATAAATTACGTTTTAGCTGTATACTTCCATATACACGCTTGGTTATAGTTTCAAAACAGCTTCTATGTCGAAACATACATTTAACCATCACAAACAGTTTACAATTTCTTTAACAATCAGTTTGTTTAAAGCTGCAGTCTGTAACTTTTATTGGGGGTAAAAATCAACAAAAATCAGTTTAGCAAGTATGTGATACGTCGGTGTTCAAAAAAGTCTCCTTACCACAATTCCCAACAAAACAACTATAATAATGAGTTATAATATGAGCTGTCAGATCTGATTGAAATGACATTGAGTAATCTTCATTTTTATGTTTCACACAGAGATGGAGACAGAGAGGCAAAAGTTACAGACCGCAGCTTTCAGTGACCTGTCAGTTGCCTGTCACCTGTGTGTCTCTGTATGTCTGTTTATGTATGTTTTAGTCTGTAGCCTTACGTTTCACAATTAAATACATACATAAAACTAAACTCTGTTCAACTAGAAATTTAGATGAATGAACATGTTAGAAGATCTGGTGGATGTCACAATGCCTTAAAGCACAGCCACAGCCAGCTTGGGCTCTGGCCCTTTTGATGTGGGAGAATAAAGACAGAAAACAGAGCAATGGAAATATGACCTCTAGACTGCGGTAAGACAGAGTGACCTCTAGACTGTGTAAGACAGAGTGATACAGAAGAGCGACAGACACTGAAAGAGAGAGAGCCGTCAGTCCTTGATTCCTCCAAGAGTTTTTTCCAACCACAGCCAAACAAGAGTACTGGACAATACCACTAATCAAACATTGCTGGATGGTGGGCACAAATGCAATCATATATGTGTAGTTTAAACATAGTACTTTATTATTTACATTTCGAGGACATAAATAACATAAATAAAATTGTGAGGACTCATAAAAATATGAGATTTATTTAAAATTATTTATTTCCTTTAGCCAGAGGTTTCATTAAGCCAAAGATCTGACTATTTCACCTAAGGATTTTTCTTAAAGATAAACTAGACACAAAGAGCACAGTGGGAAACCATGAATGCTTACTTTGCATGATATGATATCTTCACAATATGAAAAGTAATAAGATGTTTTTTTATGTGTACTAACAGACGTCCCCTTTTTGTACCTGAAACTGTGGTGAGTTCACATTTGTCTTGGCGCTCGAAGACAGAAGCTGTAATTGAGTTCAATGCATTGTCATCTTTTAGTGCCCTGTCTCTTTCTCAGCACTGTCTGCCCTCAGCCCATCCGAATGACAATAGTGTTTATGTAAAACGTGCTGCCTTTGGGCCACTGGTGTGTAGAACACCGCATGCCTGGCCCTGCCGCTCCACTTTTTATGGCTTTTTATTGCGTTTCCTTTGTGTTGCATCATCACAAGGGGAGGACGCTACCAAACAGAATTCTCCAAGACGTTGCATGCACATGCATCCAGAACAATTAGTTCAGGCACGCCATACTTCAAAATAAAAAGAGCTCTCATGTCTGAAATTAGCTACACCAGCCAAGCAGCAGGGCCACAGTCTGCCACAGCTGGGTTTCCTTGACATTAATACAGACAATATAGGTCTTAAGACAAATATATCTCTCTGAACTTCAGTCTCAGCACCCTTA
>JAZGTI010010615.1:0-17501 GCA_036877585.1 Botia kubotai | reverse complement strand
ACATCTCGCTCTTCAATCCTCAGAGAGATCTAGAAAAAAGTAGTTGAATTTTAGACCACTCATTGAATTCTACTAACCCAAACTAACTGCTTTCACAGAAAAAAAAGACACAGAATAAAGTACAACTTACTTTAGTCATTCGAGCCTCCTTGGCCTTTTTGAGAGTGAAGATTCCTCTGCTCTCCAGCAGACTGCAGAGAGACAAGCACTCTGTCTGGCCAACTCCACCCACCTGCCTCTGTTTACACAGCTTACTGTAGATTTCACACAGCTACAAGGAGAAAAACAGGGTTACCCAGGTGAGAATGTGAGCGCTTCGTGTGTTAAGGTGACAATTGCACATGATTATAACTTTACAAGGTAAAAAGTGCAGTTTAAAGATCTAATCTTTAACTCACTTTTCCCAGCTGGACCTCCTTGCTCTTTCCATTCCGGATAACAAGGAGAAGGCAGCACACCAGTAGCTTCTGCTGAAGAGGGAAGCTCTCTCCGTCCCCTCCACTGCCGGAGGTCATGCGGTCACCATACACCTCAGACAAAACCCGGGCCACCTGAGGAACGCTCACCCGTGACACTGCAATAAGAGATACAGACAAATTTCTTATGTTTGTCAAGCTGTGCCATATTTTGTATATTACTTTAACAAATGATATGTTGATGTACACAAGCAATAAAAGCTCCGCATTGCTTGTTGTAGTTAAAGTGGAAGTTGTCTATCAGCCGGTTTCCATTTTTACAAGTGTGATGGGTATGCTCACCAATAATGAAATCTCAATTTATTTTCAATTTTCTTTAACTTGCTTTCACTTGGTTTCCGTTAATAAAATTCCCTCTTTACATTTTCACCCTTCATAGCTGTACTGTAAACAATGTTCTCATAGGCCAAGAATGTGTCACACAGCATTTTTGCTTGCAGACAAAATACTTCTTCCTGGAAACTTGTGGCATTGACTAAAGAGAAATTTTAACCATTTCCTACCTTTAGGGCTGGATGAAGGTTCGGATGTTGCTTTAGACCTATCACCCGCCTCCACAATCTCCACGGCTCTCCTGATGGATAGACACGTAGACGCATGAGAACCTCATAGAACCAAACATCACGCTCTTTTGGTGGAAGAAGTTCATTTTGATTAGTATAAATCCTGTTGTCCTACCTGCAGATGTCGAGAGCTTTACGAGCATCTCCAGATACCGCTGAAACCTTTCTAGCACAGAACTGAACAGCGGCTGCATCCAGAAGACCTTCGCCTGATGCCTGAAAGCACAACAACATGTTAATGCATTACTCTCTAACAATAAACATGTCTGTTTAAATAAGTGATCAATTGTATGTGAACAAAGGCGCACCTGTGCAAGTCTGTCTTGGACGATGGCGTTGAGCTCCTCACGGCTGTAGGGGGGAAAGTTTAGCAGTTTGGGTCGACAATGCGGTTTTGACTGCAGTCTGGGCAGAATACGGTCAGTCAAGTCAAGAGCATTTGCAATACCTAAGGGATCGAAGATTCACTAGTCAGTGGACATTCACAGTAAGAACTTTTTTAGCTCAGTTGAAATCTTGAGTGTGCTAACAACTGCACAAGGTGGCAGTATTTGCTTTTTTTTTTTTAATTAGATTCCACACATCTGATGAGGTAAACAAACAGCCAGCTTACCGATAAGACAGAGGCGAGATTTGGGCAAATATGGCCACTCAAAGATTGTGTAGAGCACTTCCTGGGACTTGCTGTCCAACTGATCCATCTCATCAAGAACCAACAGGCTATTATGAACAAAACCAAATCACAAGAATAAATTACATGAACTTATCAAAACACATGATCAATACACACATGATTTAGTTTTTTTCTAGAAAACTAAAGATTAAAACAATGCTCATGCTGATTTACATATGAACTTACACAGTGGGCCCTGAACTGGTCAGAAGTTTCTCTAGCCGAGCCTCACTGTGGCCCTTGGGGACCCCCAGTCTCTCAGCCAGCATAGGGAAGACTGCATGAGAGCTACGCAGATTCATACAGTTGATGACCACAGTCTGAACTCCTTTCAGCAGAGCCTGGAAATTAAGCAGGAAAATGGCATGTGACTAATGTATTGGCCGAAACCTATATTCATAATCAACTAATCAGTGTTAATGAAGCCCTCTATATTAAATGTCCAGAAAGTGCTATAACCTTGTGCTTGAGAAACTTTTAACTATACAAATATACTTAGTACAACAGTGTATGTTTTCGAAAGTAAGTGCATTAGAAGAACACCACCCATTGAAATCTATGCAATTTATATCTTTTTCCCTGAACTTACCTTTTGCTCTTTGAGGACACAGTTCAAACAGGCGGTCTTGCCTGTGCCAGGAGCTCCAGAGATGTAGAGGCTAGAAGGCTTTGCTTTCACCACATGATTCTCCAGGAAGGACACAATGGCTGCTCTCTCTGCTTCACGCGAGAGAAGACGCTCTGGCACCGCGGTGTGAAGGGACTGCTTTACATTCTGATAAGCCAAGTCTAAAAAAATCCAAAGAACAAAGATTGAGTCATTCTAATTTAACCAATCAGATCATGAGGCATTCGATTACCAATTTGATCATAACCAATCAGATCATTCTTTTACGGAACATTCGGTGAGCTGGGCAAACCATCAACACCAATTTAACATTGAACATATGCACATTAGTACATACTTTTTACAGGAAAGAGTCGGGCGACAGGGGTCTTCTCCTCTGTTTGAGGGAGTAGACTGGGGCGGTTGGGCTCTTGAGTCTTTTTGGGTGACGGACGAGAGATAGGAGACAGGGGAACTTTTGGCGAGGATGGGATGGGACGCGGAGGGGATGAGAAGACCGGTGTGTTCTCGTTGAAGGACAGTTTACGAGGAGAGCATAAAGCTGGACGACTCTGCTTAGGGGGAGAGCCAAGCAACGAGGCCGGAAGGTTGCATCCATTCTCTTCACCTGAAACATCAAGAGGAGACGGCGTTAAACACATCTAAACATCTCAAATGTTTTACCAACAGATACTCAGAAGAGCTTCAATAGTAAAAGATATAAACTGCACCACTTTAACATACGGACCACAAGCAATGTTGCCAGTATTTGGCAGAAATACTAATTTATGTCATTTATGGAATATGCACACTGGCTCAAATGTGCTCATTCACTAACCTGTGCGTTTGCGAGGGCTCAGAGGCAGACGTTCAGACAGAGATGTGTTCGTCAATACTGAGTTCCTAAGAGAAAGACAGCTGCTTTGTGCATCCACAACATTTCTCTTTCTAGGGGACAGTGGGGTTGCCTGTGTGTCCACTGTGTTCTCAGAGGAGACCTTAGGCTGAGAACCCAATCTGGATGACTTGCGTCTAGGGAACTGAAGGGTGGGTTGCCTCTGTGAGCGGGTGCTGGGCATTTTAACTTTGAATCCAGGAAACAGGTCTGAGGAGATTTAGGAATACAATGATCATTTTTGTTATGTCAGAAATTCCTTAACACTTATGCCAACTAAAGTGTGAGGCACACACTTCCCGTTAAATCTCTCTGTATTGTCCAAATACTTAAAGCTATACTTAACATTCGTAAAAAGTTTTAGTTCAGTATCGCTTTGTCGATCACCCTACAGGAAGTCTCGAAAACAATACTTACTTGCTAAACTAACAAATGGTTTGCGTTTCCGAACCATTAAATTTAGCTAGACTCGAAATAGTGTCTAGAAGTCAGGAGAAATTGTGAACTAGAATTTTTACATTTTAGTGCACTATCACACAGAAAAAGTGACGAGTTTACTTTGTCACCCCAATTTGGTTTAGCACGCAAATGTTTACCGTTTTACGCTACTACACCCAATAATACAGAAACATATTAACAAATATACAAAAACTGTGAAACGCATCACAATCTTTAACTGTAAATCTAGAACGTAAATGATCTTAATACTGTAAATGACTGCCTTACTCATACGGGTTATTTGGCGCCAACAAGTTTATCAACCCGCAGAACAACTCTAAATAAAAGGACTTTCTCTTCAATAATACTGTACGATAATCTCTCTTAAGAACAAGATTAATATGAGCATATTGCATGTCTTACCTGGCCCGTAATATAGGTGAATTTCTGTGATTATCGCTAAAAACACAAACAGCAGGTCTTACTCTTCTCATCAGACTGACCGCAGTCAAACTAGCGCCAAATCTTTCTGAACTCACAGCTGACGCGCTGAGCTTTGACGTATTTGCCTATGAAAACGCATTTCATTGGCTGTGGAAGTTTATCCGCTCTTTGGGAACCAATAAGATTCTTAGAGCCGTCCCCCATTGACTTGACAGTAAACGCGGGTTATTTCTTTGTAGCTGTTTTGGCGGAAAGAATTTCCCGGGAAATATTTAAGTATTTACACTCAAGAAGCGACATCTTACAAATAAAACGTCGATCCAAGCATTTAGATGTGCGATACCAAATACTGGAAATATGCGCTAATTTACGGTTTACACAGAACTTTGCACTTCGGATTTGTTTTTAAAAGACTCATTCCAAATTGTGTTGTTTGATATTATTTGTTGCTTCCCTCTTGGCCAGTTCACTCTTGTAAGACATTTTTAAATGTCACTGGCAGTTTGTCACCTGGTTAAATCAAGAAAACGAAATGAATCAAACCATTTGAACGTGGTACCTTTATTATTCTACATATCAAATCACCGTACTAATCAACACAATGAAACTGTAAACAATGAACCGCAGACAAATTTTCCCATGCCCTTTATTTTTAAATGCATCATATTGACACGGCGTTTAACACATTCAGAACCAGCTTTAAAATGACATTCACAAGTCTGATAGGTCACCAAATCCCAAAAGTAGCTTTAACAATTAGGTCAAAAAGTGCCTCAGAAATTAACAATAGGCAACATGACACATGACAACGTTAAAGTGTTCATTGTATTTGACTTTAATTCATTATACAAATTTCACACAATTAAAATAAACCCCTTTAAAACATCAACATGTAGTGTCCTATACAAAATCTACTAACATTTATTTCCTGAAATTTAGCTAAAGGTTTTGAAAAATGACAAAAAGTAATGTATAAATTACCTTAAAATATGGTACTCAGGGTAAATGGTGCAAATAAGCCAGATGATGGCACTACAGAACTGCATAAATACGTCGATAGAGATCTGTGTGTGGTTTCCAAAATACACACAAATCACTATGAGTATTTGTCAGATCCTGTGGCACTTTGTTTATATTTGGTCAATATTGAGCAAAACGCTCAAAGAAGTGAAGGAACCCAATAAGTGTTCTTATACAAACATACTCCGACGTTCAATGATAAAATAACAGAAAAATGAGTAGTGTTTGGTTGCTAATGTTCCCTACCCAGCAGCATACTACTCTGTGCTGTTGCCAGGGAAACTGAGAAAACACAGCTGTAGTTTGAAAAAAAAAAAACATTTCATAGCTTTTGTACTGTAAGCTTTCACTTTCCAATTTCAATAAAACTAAATCCTAATAAAAGCACTATAAAATACAGTAACAAACAAAAAAGTCTAACATAAATTTATATGCAATAGAATGATTGTCCAGAAAACACAGACGTGGCATTTAAGAATTCCGTCTCATATGCATAGACATCAGTAATCTAAGTGCTACACATTTTTTCATTAAAAAAAAAATTATAACTTTGGTAGCTGTTGGTAGAGAGGTGGAATGCAGACATTCAACTCTATGAGAAGTGAAGTCGTCTGCTATGGCTTGGTCATTAAGCTGCGCCCCTGTCATCAGACACAATATCAGAAGGTGCATTTTCTAGGCAGCGCGGGGGTATTGCACAGTGTTTTCAGTTCTAGAGGTACAACATTCTGGAGTGGTTTGGATAAACGACCATGTTGTTATATAGTGTTGTCCTAGGAATGTATTGTCTTAGCATGAGTATTAGCATGAATAATTATTGTTTGTGTGGCACAAATATATACAGTATACGGTAAGTATGTATTGTCATCTGTTTTGGTTCTTCTCTTTATTTCCTGAATAGTGTTCATCTTACAACAGGAGGCAGGGGAGGTGCACCTCTTGCCATAGCTGGGTGAAAAACAGAGAAAGCTGTGTAACTAAACCCAGGTTTGCAAACAAACTTTAAGTCTTTAAAATACCACATATCACATATACTATAAACAAAACCACATTTATATATATTAAATGCCACATCTATATACAACCATACCGCAGGCAGTGATTCTAATAATTTAAAACATTACATGAAAAACGTTTTAATCAGCTGAAACTAGGGTCTAAATACTTCTTGGGGCCACTGTGAAGCTAATTATAAACAGGTCTTTACCCTTGTTGCCTTTGCTGGGATAGCTCCTCTGGAATGGCCTGTAATCTTCAGGAGGGGGCAAGTCCTCTATAGGGTGGAAGGAATACCTGCACTCAAACTCATCTAAGAAGAAAAATGAAACACTATGAATAAAACAACATTTAAACCCCTACAATTCATGACAAAGCTCTTTTATTCACCACCTAGACAGGACTAGCAGCACTGTATATTCTAATGCTTTAGATGTTTCAATAAACGCATACCTGAGTTTACAGGTTAACACTAGATTTGTATTATTATTATTATTATTATTATTTAGGTTATTCGATTTGAACAACATATATTCAATAGTGCAGCTGACGTCCTGTGATTTTAAAGTGTTTTTCCCAAAACATGTACTTTTACTGGAAAACATCTAGACAACCTAGATAATATACACTGGGATTCAGCAATCCTTTACACACTCAAAGGTTAAAAATGCTTTGCATGCGATCCATGAATTTCTGCAGGAAGCATGGATAAAAAAAAAACACGTCCTGTTTGGTGTGAATGAATAACAATGATGACCTCACGATTCAGGACTACTTGACAATACAACTCTGTTCTAACAAAGCTTTGGTGACATGCAACATGCGTAACCAGGAAATAAGGGGCCTGTATTTGAATTACTAAGATGTCATTTGACTGCTGGGTTATTTTCGAACGCTGATAAAACACTGATGGTGTACAGTGCGGAAAACAAGCTGGGATTCAAAGTTCTAATCTGCAAACATCTCCCACAAACACAAAATTTTCAGGACTATTTGAGAGATTGGACATGAATTGATGTTTATTGTGCCCAAAACGTTACACTGTTTGATAATAAAACAGACATTTGTGGTTATATCAGACTCACCAGAAAAAGACTTGGAGAGAAGTGGCGTGTGTCCATTGCGGACAGGTGGAGGAGGAGGAGGTGCATGTGCTGAAGTCTGGCGTCCAACGGAGGAGAGAGGAGGAGCTTTGCCTCGACTGGGGGGTTCAGAGGGGTTTTGTGACCGATAAGGAGGTGGAGGAGGTGGTGTTTCTCTAACCCCGTTACGAGACCCAGGAGGAGGTGCCTGAGGAGCTGAATGAGCATGTCATTTTAAATGTCTGACATGAGACTTGAAACTTGAGATTTTTATATTTATATCTTTTTTTTATATCTTTACATTTAAGCTTGACATGTCACAATCAGTTACAAAAACTGTTTTCAAAAATTTTAGTCGCGTGGCTTGAGCCGTGTAAATATTTTACCCAATGCTATGTTTTGTTTTTTACAAAAGAAGAGAAGTCATAGGAAAAGACAATGGATGTGTAAATGAGGACAGATCAGCTATCGTACCTGTGCTCCGCCCCACTGGGTCACGTGTTGGCGGAGGGGGTCGTCGGTTCTGCTGGGCAGGAGGTGGAGGAGGGGGAGCTTGGCCACGGACATTAACATTGGAATGGCCTCTCTTGTTCAGTGAGTTTCGCCTCTGAGGTAACTCAGGGGCTGGGTCACCACTGGAACCATTAGTTGGCTGTCGATAAGGAGGTGGTGGTGGGGGAGCACTTGAGGAGCTTGAGGATGAAGAAGAGTGAGATGAAAGGGGAAGGTGTCTAGGAGGCCCATCACGAGCAGAAGATGGTGGTGGAGGAGGCCCTTTGTTTGCAGGTGGAGGTGGAAGGGGTTTCTCACGACTCTGAGATGACGATGCAGGAACCTGTTGGTTTGAGGTGGGTCCACGGTTGCCACCGCGATTGAATGGTGGGGGTGGAGGGGGGGCATAGCTGCTGGGTTTTGTAGAGCTGCTGACAGCAGATGGTTTGGAGATGTCTGGCAGCGAGGGGCGATGTTTTCGTGATGGCTCAGGAGGTGAGGTGCGATCTTCTTTACCACTACGCCCGGAGCCATCCAGCTCGGAATGACTTGCAACACGGGGCATTGCAGGGCGAGAGCCAGGTGGCCGCAGTGCTGACCTTCCCACAGTCTGTGAGTCTATGAGCGCACACAAATGAAAAAAAATAATGCAATAACACTTACTAGAGCTTGTAAGACATTAAATGTAGCTTAAGTTTTACATTTTTATAAGTAATGGAGTGTCACAATGCTAGTGTGTTCTGGCTGGTTGCCAGAGTGTTTCTATGTGGCTGCTGAGTGGTTGTCAGTGTATTGCTATGTGACTGATGGGAGGTTGCAATGTAACAGAACCCAAAGTAAAAGAGTCTTTCCGATAAAATTTAAGGCCCAGTGAAAACAAAGAAATGCTTTAATTTCACATCAAAGTAGAGTTTAAAAAAACCTGCCACAGCAAGTACTAATTATCAAAGTGACCCATACCTCCAACTGGTCGTAGTTTAGGCACTCCTCCGCTAAACAACCCTCCCATGGCTTTCGGCCCAGAACCTCCTCCAAACCCTGGACCACCTCCTCCACTCCCACCACTGGCACCACCTCGAACACCTCCAGACTCTACCACAACACACATTGCACGGTTAGCTATAAATCTTGCGGAAAATTGATTGTATTTTCATCCAAGAATAAATACGCCACTAATAACTTACTTTCGAGGACAGGCGCACTTCTATCATTGACTGCTGCGACCTTCTTCAGTCTGGTGCCTTTGCAGATGTCTGACAGCAGAGCGCCTCTTCCCTTGGCTTCATCTCGAGAAAGTTTGGGAGGATTGGTGCTTGCCTGAATGTAAACAGATTTAAAGGTATCGAGACAATATCCCAACTGCTCATTTGAGTTTGTTTTAATTAAAATGCATACCAAATAAAGTGCTAACATTTGACATGTGCTCTGAATCAAAATGTTAAATCTGAAATAAAATCTAAATTAAATAACTTGCCGTTACAATTCTAGGATGTTGTAGGTGGTTGTCAACACGTTATTTTGACGTTGTTGAGGTGTTTCAGCATGTTGCTATGTGATTGCTAGGGTGTTCTGGGCGGCTGTAGTCAAAGGAGCCTACCCCACAGTCTCTACATTTCTGATACTCTGGTCCCTAGGAATGTGCTAGAAGTCCCTCCTTCAATGTATGGATTGTGAACATGTTTTCATGCTGCATCTGTCTGTCTGTACACTGACCTGGCTAAAGGTGGGGGGTGGTGGAGGTCCAGGTGGAGGTGGGGGAGGAGGAATGGGCATGATGGTGAATTCCAGAGACGTCACCAGTCACCTAAATCTTCACTTGTTGATTTAATTCCACAATCAGAGCTCTGTAAATTACAAAGAATTCCACTGATCAGACCTTCCAACAGTTGGCATACCAACGGCTGTCGGACCAAAGGACTCAAAGGGAAACAAGAAGTAAATAATCACAGTTTCATTTCTATTAGTGGTACAGTTCCTCATAAACCACCTGACAGCTCGAGGAAATATTCTACACAGGGCAGCATGCTCAACACTGTGAACAACTAAAACCAATAAAACAGTTAATAGGGTTTCAAAATATTGAAAAGGTACAAATAAATTTTGCCTGTGCTTCCAACCTCAGAAACTTTCCTCACATTCTCACATTCTCTTTTCGACAGTTTTTTAGAGAAGTGATGAGAGGTGGTGGGCTGACACAAAACTTCCAGGACTATTAGGAATGTTGTTAAGCAGGGTCGGTAATGACAACATATAAGGAAGTTAGTGTGAAGAGGGGGGGCACTGCAACTAAACCAGAACCTCACGTATGACCTGAACGGGTCATATAAGCGAGTCCCTATCGCTGCCCTCTTAGATCATAAGTTTGAGTTGTATATTATTTTCTATTCGCAACAGATTTGTGAAAACATAAACACTGTTTCTATAGAGTGTAATGAGAATGGACCTCTAGATAAGCGGTATTTGGCTTTATGAGCTTGTTTAATAAACAAAACTACAACAGCAAACACATGAACTTACTGAATTAACAAATACTGCTTTGTGGTTGTTGCATGTTTGTCATCCTGAAATCTAAAGGTGATCTTGATCTCATGCGTGCCATGATAAAGAAACAAACCAGTTAATAAACCGCGTGTATTTGACCTACTTTTAAACTGGGTGACCTGTAAAGGCAAACTCATACATAAAAGCTCAAAAAGGGCATTCTAAGAGGGGGAGTAGCCAAAATCTATCAAGCAGCCAGAATAATTGACATATTTAAATAAAACATTTTATAATGTAAGCATTAAAGTGCCCAGAAACATTGCCGATCTCCAGAAAAACAGGCTCAGCTCTAAGGAAGGAGCATTCTTTACATTGTCATATAACAGGCCGAAACAGGCCTGCCTCTATCTTGGTTCTGATCACCCAAACAAAATCTACCAGGACTTAGTTTATTACACCAAAAATAGTGATTTCTGTTTCAACAACGTGCTTATGAATAATGATCAGCTTAAAAGTGCATGTAAGAAAAAATATTAAACCAGCTGTTCTCCATTGAGTTTCCTGCAATCAAAATGATAGCAAATTAACGCAACTGTATTACATTAGACACTGAAACATTGATTTCAAGATCTCAAGAACAAGGCTTGACGTCAAATAAAATCATAAACTACAGTCATGTTAGATAAATCTGTTGATGGACATTTGGAACCTTTGGTTCGGTTACATAATATTTTTCGAGGAACGTAAAACGAGGAAAATAAAATATTAGAGATCAAAAGCGTGTAAGAGGATATGCGTGTGTGGACTGAGATGAGCTTTACGAGAAAACTCAACAGATGAAAACTGTGTACACAGACAGAAGTAACCATACCTGTCATACCGTACAAGATCCTGAAAATCAACAGTCATAAAGAGATCTACATTTACATACGGATAATGCCAAAACAGGCAAAATACCTGTCTTTGAAATTAAAAAATGGTAAGTTGTAGAAGCCAACTAAGTCAGAATTAGAGAGTAAGAAAAACAACCGTAGGCTTTGAGGCGGCTGATGATTCCTTTGTTTTATCTAATAAATTTCTTGACTCAACCCCAATGAAACGACTGTAAAGCGATGTATTTAATTAAAAACAGATCATAAGAAAGGTAAGAAATAGATTAAATCAATTATTTTTTTCTCTTCCGGCTGTTAAGACGCTGGCAAAGCTTCATGTCTTACCTGTCTGTCTCGCTTTGAGTTTTTGTCCCAAACAACATTAATGGTAAAAAGGTAACAAGTTGATCTGTCGCCTATGACCTGCTGTCTGACAGGCCACCGAATAAAAACTAGTAACTGAGTAACTAAACGGGAGAAAACTTGCTGTTGTCTGCTGTCATACTGACGGTTGGTTATTGCCTCTGTAAACTCTGTAAACTTTACGAATAATTCACAGTGTAAAAGGAAAACAAAAAAGCAAAGATTCACAAAATCGTATTTCCAGGTTCTAACATCATTACTGCCCCGGTAAACGAGAAGATACAGTGTCTCTGCTGGATCCCTGGGTTTGAACCCAGTTCTGCGAAATCCCGGAAATCCAAGAGTCGGTACAAAATGGAGGCAAGCGCTCGAAAAACTCCGGAAAGCAAGACCTGTGACTACACGACCAAACCACTTTCATTTAAATAAATTCACAAGTAATTATTAACACCCTTAGAAGTATTACAGTATTTTATTGCAATACAACCACAATTAATCTCCTTTAAACCATCTTTTCGAGGTTTTTCTGTCATTTTCAGTTTTGGTTGGATGGCAATATTGATTAATACGAAGTATAATACATGTTACAATACATGCTAAATAATATTAGAAGGAATAAAGACTAATAAAGAATATGACATTACAAAGAACTTTACGAACAGTTACTAAAACAACGCCCGTCCTGTAAGTTACTGCAAATATATTGAAAACATAGCCACGTGTAAGAAACACGTTAAATTTAAATCTTAAAATCTCTCCAAATACAAACTGCTAAATATTAAGTGTTATATTAAATATGAACACGTAATTCTGAATGTTATATATTTAAGTGTCAATTTGTGCATCCATGTTTCTGTGAGTTACATAATAAAGCCAATAGGTGGGGACAAGTGACATTTTTTCTGTATTGTTCATTTGCCTAATTGAATCATTTATACAACGTCGTTAGTCATTTAGGAACGAAGCACCACTACTATAATGTCCAGACACAAGCAACAGTTGATAATTATGCTCATAAAAATTATATTATATATAATTATATTGTTTTAAATGTAAATTTAAATGTATGTTCTTGTCAGTTGAACTGTTACATAAAAGCAGTATCACCCTCACAAATGCTATGAACACACCCTATTTTTTAAAAAGGGTAAATGGGGCTAACGTGTTTTTATGACTATATTAACTATATTACGACAGGACATGTATTTCTATTGAATATTGATACACTTTTTGTATCAATAAAAGTGATGAATACTTTAATTAAAGCAATTTTAAAATAAAGACAGTGAAAGGGAAAAGGAAGCATGGGGAGAAGTTTGGTGGACAATAATGTAACAATTTAGTCATTTAGTGTAGGCATAAGCTAGTTATAAATTTGGAAAATTGATCATCAAATATGTTTGAAATAGCAATATAATTTATATGTAACATTTAAGTAAACGCTGATCAAAATAACCACCCCAATAAAGGATGTGTATCTTTGGTTATTTCAATCAGTTTTGTCAGTACAGTAACTCCTATTTCTTTGCTTTTTAGAAATCAAACAGTGTTTGACCTTGAGATACAATGTTGACACAGAAATAGTTCCCAGATTTATCGCTTTAGTAATTTGTAGTCAGCGTGGACAGACACGCACACACACTAATGTAAATAAATATGTACTTTTTATTTTACATTTTTTTGGCTTTTAACCCCAGTTATTGTCTTTACAGAGTTTAACAGCAGTTATTGAAAGAATCATGATGTATTCTCCTAAACAAATTAAAATTTGTCTCAATATAGGTGATCATTTGACAGCTTATACATTTGCAATATTTAAAACATTTAATTTAATTTATCTGAAAAAAAAACCCCACATCACTGCATATCATTATTGGCAAACATATTTAGAAAGTGCTTTGTTGATATTTAGTGTTTTAGGAGAAAATGAAAACTTCCTTTTACCTTTTAATGTACCCTAATGTAGCAGTGAATGCAACAATAGAATGAATATGTGCAATAACAGATGAGCAAATTAAAGTAAAATAAAACAAAATAGACATTTTCCAACAAATTAAACTATTTCCAGGATTTTACAAATGTATAACTCATAAGCAGTGCATTTATACAACACAGTACCATTTTACATAATTTACAAAATATATATGTGAATATTAGGTTTACGATCAGGCATACAAAATTTCAAAATGCTAGTTTACCCTGTACTTTAAATGTATTAATTAAGAAGCTATGTGTATTATACATACATGTTTTATGCTAACATTTGAAATACCTTTAATTAGAAGTTTGTTATAAAAAAATTAAGATAAAGTTTGTGCAAATCCATTTACAGGTGATTTATACAAACATGCTACAAAACTCAGCCCACTAATAATGATCAGCTCTGTAAACATGATTACCAAAAATATGCTTATTCCTGTCACCCACTTCCCTTACTTTTTATTATGGTATTATTTTAAAGATGGTTAAACCTTGCCCCTTTTAAAGTGCTTTCTGGAACCTCCATATCCATTGCATGTAATCACATAACTCTCATGGTGTATCTATGGCCATTTGATGTTAGCCTAGGCATTCCTTTAAAAGTGTAGCATATGTCATCAATAGTGTAACACTGCTTAGAAACCATACAAGATATCAGGTTGCCATTTTTTAAAGAGTTGTTGGTATGCTGATGTCACCTGAGGAAGCACGATAATTATATGTCTTGACAGTAATCAATTTACCCTTTGGTGCAACAAGGCTGTTAGTGTGCATTCGTGTATAGGTACCAAAATCAATATCAGCCCCCATATCTTGAAAATCAGGGCTATCAAATCCTCCTTCAGATTTAGGGGACTTAATTGTTGGAGAATTTACTGTAAGATCCGGCCCCTCTGGTTTGCTACCTAAGAGGTTTAATTTTGGAATTTGGAATTTACCTGAAGTAGCATCAATGTCAAAGTCTGGTGTGTTCATATCAAGATTGGGTGTCTTTGAATTTGGTCTTGTCATTTTACCTTTAGAAATATCAACAGTCTGCCATCCAAAATCTGGGGAATCAAAGTCTGCATTAATCTTTTGAGTTGACTGATCCATTTCAGGGGTTCTCAGTTCATAGTCTAGTATATTTCTTTTGGGGCCTGGCAAACCAATATCATGTATCTTAAAAGTAGGCATTTTCTGTTTTTCAGATGGCACATCCATACCAGGAAGTGTATTGTTTGTTTTTAGATCTTTAAGATCAATATTTGGTTCATGATTGTCAATATCGGGACCACTTATCCCTGCATTTAGTCTGGGAGTTAATCCTTTTAGGTTATGGTCTGCCTGATCAATGTCAGCATATGGACCCTTCAAACCTGACAGGCCTGACATCTTTAATTCTGGCATATTGAATTTACCTGAGGGGGCATTAATGTTAACATCAGGTGACTTGAAATCTAGGTTTGGGCTTTTCCAGTCAGATTGAAGTGAAGACAAACTCAAGTCTAGGTTATCAATTTTTGATATAATTGGGTGACTTTTGTAATTCAGATTTGGTGAACTGATTCCAAGATCTGGTCTTTCTGGCTTGTTACCTGAGAGGCTCATTTTTGGAATTTCGAATTTACCTGAAGGAGCATTGATGTCAAAGTCTGGTACATTAACATCAAGATTGGGCTTTTTAAAGGTTTGTCTTTTAATTTTACCTGTAAGGATATCAACATTCATGTCTGGGGCTGTGATATCTGGCTGTGACATCTTTAACTTTGGTGTGTCGAATTTACCTAAGGGACCATTAATGTCAATATCAGAAGACATGAAATCTGGATTTGGGTTCCTCCAGTCAGCCTGATGGAGAGACAAATCCATGTCTGGGGTATTAAGTCCTCCCTTAATTTTGGGACTTTTGAGATTCAGTTTACCTGAAGGGGCATTTATATCGAGGTCAGGTGCATTCACCTCAATGTTTGGTTTCTTTAAAGTTGGGCCTTTTATTTTACCTGGTGAAATGTCATCATTCATGTCTGGAGCTGTGATATCTGGCCTTAGACCTTTGATGTTAAAGTCTGGGGAATCAAAGTCTGCATTAATGTCTGGAGTTGAAAGGTCCAAATGAGGAGTTTTCAATTCACAGTCTGGTGTCTTTATTTTGGGGTTTGAGAAACCAAAATCAGGCATACTTAGATTGGGCATTTTCATTTTTCCAGACGGCATGTCCATGTCTGGAAGTGTAAGGGATGTTTTCTGACCTCTGAGATCACCATTAGCTTCATGAATGTCAATATTAGGACCATTTATTCCTGCATTTAGTCTGGGAGTTGATCCGTTCAGGTTAAGGTCTGGCTGATCAATGTTAGCATTCATTTGTGGCCCCTTCAAGCCTGACAGGCCAATATTTGGCATCTTTAACTGTGGCATATTAAATTTGCCAGAGGGCCCATTAATATCAATATCAGGTGATTTAATATTTAGGTTAGAGCTCTTTAAATCAGCTTGAGGGAGAGACAAATCCACGTCTGGGGTGTCAAGTCCTCCCTTGATTTTGGGACTTTTAAGACTCAGATCTGGAGAATTAATGTTTAAGTTTGGATCTCTTGGGTTGCTACCCGAGAGGTCAAATTTTGGAAGCTTCAGTTTACCTGAAGGGGCATTTATGTTGAAATCAGGAGCATTTACATCAAAATCAGGCTTCTCCAAAGTTGGTCCTTTAATCTTATCTTTAGGGATATTAACATTTATGTCTGGGGTTGTGATATCTGGCCTATGACCTTTGATGTTGAAGTCTGGTGAATCAAAGTCTGCATTAATCTTTGGAGCTGACAGATCCATTTCAGGAGTCTTCAATTCATAATCTGGTGTCTTTATTTTAGGTTTTGAAAGACTAAAATGAGGCATCTTCAGAGTGGGCATTTTCAATTTACCAGAAGGCATGTCCATGTCTGGAAGTGCAAGGTCTGCTTTTGAACCTTTGAAATTAGCTTTTGGTCCATGAAGGTCAACATCAGGTCCATGTATTCCAGCATTTAGTTTGGGAGTAGATGTGTTCAGATTAAGGTCTGGTTGATCAATGTCAGCACCCACATTCATTTGTGGCCCTTTCAAGCCTGACGAGCCAAACTTTGGCATCTTTATCTTTGGCATATTGAATTTGCCTGAGGGTCCATTAACATCAATATCAGGTGATTTGACATCTAGGTTGGGGCCTTTCAAATTAGATTGAGGGAGTGACAAATCCATATCTGGGGTGTCAAGTCCTCCCTTAATATTGGGAGTTTTAAGACTCATTTTTGGAGATCTAAATGTAACATCAGGTATCTTTGGCTTGCTACCTGAGAAGCCAAATTTTGGCTTCTTCAGTTTACCCGAAGGACTATTTACGTTAAGGTCAGGTGCATTCATGTCAAGATGGGGTTTCTTTAAAGTTGGTCCTTTAATTTTACCTGTAGGCATATCAACATTCATGTCTGGGACTGTGATATCTGGCATATGACCTTTGACATTTAGGTCTGGAGAAACAAAGTCTGCATTCATCTTTGGTGTTGATAGATCCATTTCAGGTGTCTTCAATTCATAGTCAGGTGTCTTTATTTTGGGTCCTGAAAGACCAAAATCAGGCATCTTTACAGTGGGCCCTTTCATTTTTGCAGAAGGCATGTCCATGTCTGGAAGTGTAAGGTCTGTTTTTGGACCTTTAAGATCAGCATTTGGTCCTTGAATATTGATATCAGGACCATGTAAACCAGCATTCAGGTTAAGGTCTGGCTTATCAATGTTAGCATCAACATTCATTTGTGGCCCTTTCAAGCCTGAAGGGCCAAAACTTGGCATCTTTATTTTTGGCATATTGAATTTGCCCGAGGGGCCATTAACATCAATATCAGGTGATTTGACATCTAGGTTGGGGCTTTTTAAATCAGCTTTAGGGAGAGACAAATCCATGCCTGGAGTATCAAGTCCTCCCTTGATCTTGGGACTTTTGAGATTCAGGTCTGGAGAATTGATTTTTAGGTTTGGTCCTTTTGGCTTGCTACCTGAGAAGCCAAATTTTGGAAACTTCAGTTTACCTGAAGGGGCATTTAGGTCAAGGTCAGGTGCATTCATATCAAGATTGGGTTTCTTCAAAGTTGGTCCTTTAAT
>JAZGTI010010614.1:0-17502 GCA_036877585.1 Botia kubotai | reverse complement strand
GGACACATGTCGTGAGTTCAACACACTGCTGTCTGAGATTCCTAAGTGCCGCAGTGGGGCAGTGAATTATCAGTGGGAGGAGCAAAGGCCGGCTTCATGACTTCTGGCCACTCCCCTTTGTCTCAGTGGGAGGAGTATACATTTAGCAACCAAACTTAAGAGACTAATGAACGTATAGCAGAGACCAAAATAGCAAAATTAAAATTTATATGAAAAAATACTATTTGAAATAAAAAACTCACACACTTTAGACAGTTCAAACTTTCTGGACATTTTCTAGTTGTCAAATGTTAGCAGAACGTAGTTAAAACATATTCGTAGTTAATGACATGTCCACTAGTGAAGTTAGTTCTGAGGAAAGCTCAAGAATACATTTTTAAAACGCTAACTTGGTTTGCAATATAATGTAACAACAATCACACATTTTAAATGCTGATGAAATATCTAATAGGTTTAAATAGGTTTTAGGGACACTGGTTATATAATATATGCGTAATTTATGCATTTGCATGTTTTGCTTTAAGCCAGTTGTTTGAAGAAGTACCTGTTTAACACGAGCCAGACATAACAAAGATCTACAGCTGTACAGACACACACACGACTGCAGTATCTCTCTAGCAAACAGGCTACGGTTTGAGGGCACAATCTGTGCACCGCGCCTTCAACTTCCAATGAAAGATTTATAAGATCTGACAATGAACTGAGGGAAGGAAAGGCAGTTTTCATTGTCTTGTTGTATCATATTTACACAGGACCAACGCTTCAAAACCAGTGCAGCACAACATATAATCTATATTACAATACAAACTCATAGGTGTGTCTTTTCGCACACGAAACGGCAACAACATGCTCCTTATTTGTTTATTCCTTAAAGTGGAAGTCAGGATCTGATTTCGGAATCTTAAATATGCAACACAAATGAGTCACTCTGGAAATAAAGGTCACGAATTGACACCTGCTATAGTTATATATAGTTATATATGCTGTTATGTATATACTGCATAAATAGCACCATTTGGTTTGAAGGATATCTGTATCTTTTATGAGGATTAAAATCTACTGTAATGTAAAGAGACCTGCTGGGATACAACACAAGCTTGAAGTGTGTGTTCATGTGTCATAATAATCGCAGTTATGATGACAGCTACATCTTTAATTAACTTGGGCCACACGAGCCTGTCAGATCAGTGTTAGTTATTCTGCAGTCTCATTGGTCATGACCTTGGGCTCACAAGGAGCCACTGGACTGAATAAGACATTGGGTCCGAATTTACTGTAAGGTGGATTTTTCATCTTGTACAAAATAGGCCGACGCTGACAATACCACTAATATATTTCTCTGTATAAGCTCTGGACTGGCTTATAGCTTCATGCGTATGAGTAACAGGGCATAATTATTCACAGGCTGGATGAGTCAGTCGATGATTTTGCTGTAAATGATCAAAGAGAAGCATTACACAGTACTGAAGATGTCTTATGCAATATTTGGAGAAATGCAAATGATCGTTGATTTATCCCACTTCATGAGGCGTTTCTGAAAGCATTTACCATCTGAAGGAAAACTTGTGCAGCCCGTACCATGAGACAGGTGCCAAACCTGAGTACATGCTGTCAGATCGGTCTACATTTTCTTTGTATTACACGCTAAACCATGTACTAATCTGTATACTATAAACTACATCATATATCATCAACAACTATATCAAGTTAATTTCTCAGACATTCAAAAAGTTCCTTGTGGTTTTATAAAATTTTGTGACAAACAAATAAACAAGCAAACAAAAAAACAACAAAATAACATAATAAATACTGCAAAATAAATGCTGTAATTATTGCAACAAATGTTTACACTATAAATTTAACAGGTTATTTGGTGAAAAAAAAACTGAAGCTAAACCAATAAGCAGCACACCGATATGTAATAATATTATTTTAATCGTGTTATTAAATGAGGCTTTTTTAATGAACCTGAGAGATGTAGCGCTAATTTAATCAAACGACGGACGCGTCGAATAAACAAGGTGAGATCATCGCGGCCAAACATCATTCGTTAATGAATGCGTTACGTCACCGGAGCACGGCCAATCACAATCTCTTGCGCTGGGACTCCGCGGACGGTTGGACGCCGTCGCTGCCCGTAATGGCTCCACCCAAGTTTGGTTGCCCGGAAGCGAACGCCCGAAAAGTACTACGGCGAAGGACGGCCTCATGAATATTAATGACGTAACGGTGCCGTGTCGCCTAGTAGGACCGGGCGGTGAAGCCTGGGCTCATGAATATTAATTAGCCAAGGGCGCGGACGACCAAAGGAAGGTTGCCGTGCACCTTCAACGAGACGCCATGAATAATTCATCAGCTCGGTCTGTCCAATAGTAGGTTTCGTAGCGTCGCTTCCCGGCAGCGTCATGGATGCTTAGTTAAACGCGGGGATTGGGAGTAGTCGATCACATCTCAGGACTGGAAGCGGTGCCCGTCGGATTTATGAGACGCGTTGCTAAACAGTGTTAATCTCACTAAAGACGAGACGGCGTGCGCACGGATCGAAGACGCGCACGGGGACCGATGCATCAGATCGGCAAAACAAAGCGTTTGGCTTGCGGAGCGCACTAGTGGAATCAAAATGTCAGATGCAGCTAGCGGTGTGGGAGCGTACGGACGGCGGTAGACCATTGCTGTCGTTTCACGCTTGTGTTTTTTTTGCGTTAATGCGGGTCGTGCAGATCGCGCATGTGTGCATGTGCGTTTGATGAGGTGTTTTAGGAGAGGAGTGTAAGTTGCTCGTGGACTAGCAGGTGCATGGACGCGTCGCGGCTCCATGCAGCTATACATCACGAGAGCGTTGCGATGCTTCACTTTTGGGCATTCTTCCTTCCCGGCGTTGTTTTACATTGCGAGGAAACAATAGCTGGTGACAAGCACGCGTTTTTTAGTTAATTGTATTATCCTCCCTGCGTTGTGATGCGATAAGACACCAAGTCGTGTATTGTGCACATTTACTGTTGCATACAGAATCAATGCAGCCACGAGACAAATTTAATTCCTTACCGATCTGACTAAGTGTCTTATGCATCGTGTTCATTTAGGATTTCCTGGTTTATGAATTGGGTCCCATCCTAATAGGAGCATGTAATTTATACAGCATTTAAAGGTTTGTAGCGTGTGTTTAACTTTATGTATTACTTGTCTAATTCAGAAGTTCACAATAGCGTATTTATTGTCATGTGGTTGTGAGTTACAATTAAAAAAGTGACATTAAATTGTAGCCATCCAGAAACGGATAACCCGAAATAAGGAGGGTTACGAAGACAGATCATGACGTTTTGAGGTTTGTTAAGAAACGCATAAACGCCGTGTTAAAAGTTACGGATTTGACAGGTCGTTTGAGCGAAAGCTTTAAATCCAGAGAATGATCCCACCGGGAGTAACCGGGCTGCTGTCAGAGCGGCTTTCGTGAGATTAACACCAGACTGCTATTTTCTTTGCCTTGACGCCTACGATGAAATCTCTTTAACCGGCCAGAGCTCCGCCGTGATCTATTTTTAAGCAGCAAAACTCGTCCGAGACCGCCGTGAGATTTCAGTGAAGTTTTCTCGGAGCGCCTGAGGTCTGGTTTTGCAAAAATAAGACTCCAAACTATAAGAAACCAAACTATGTTTATGATCATTACCGAAACCTGTTGGGTTTAAGCAGAAATATTGTGGTATCAGAACTTGGTCCCCAAACTGAACGGCAGCTGACACACTCGTGCAGTAGCTGCCGCAAAATGACATTTAGACTTCAGGGGTCTGTTAAATTTGCGTGAGGGGAAGCCGACGCTCATTCGGATGATGGGAATAGAGGAGTCGAGTACGATTCGGGATGCTGCATTGAGAAACGCGACGTTGTGACATCACACGCCTTAAACCCATGAGCGAGCGACGCCGATTCCGCTGCTTCTCCGAGACCTCCGACGCGGTGACTTCCCGGGTCTCGTTTTGAAGTGCGCCGAGCTGACACTCTTAGTCCGTTGCCGATGCGAATATGACACTGTCACAGCAGGAGTTTCCGATCGAGTGCGCCAAACCGAAGAGCAGCCGCACCGGATTCAGCTGCTGATGCAAACATGACGCTGTGACATCATCTGGTCCCGACGCGACGAGCAGCAGTGAATCGCATTGTGCCGCCGCCGATGATGTTGCGCTTCCCGGTGAAGAAGATACGGAAGCAGTTCAAACTTCTGCTGCTCCTGGTGCTGCTCACTTTTGCGGTGTGGTTCACGTACCTGCACATCAACCAGGGCAAATCCATCAAACTCCACTTCAACTACGGGAAAGGTAATTTATTATAACTACTGAACTGCATTTAGCGTATAATTCTGCCATTATCTGTTGTCGTTCTGCACAAATGAGCAAATTAAGCACTTTTGTCTTTGGAAATGTAAACATATGTATTGGTTTGTTTCACTCCGAGCATATATGTTCAGTCAGATGAGCTGAAGTGATGATCAGCCCTCGACAAAGTTCTCAGCTCTGCGACTAAGTGTGAACGGCCACAGTGTGTGTCATTTGCTTGTGGGAATTTCTTTCACCGCTACAGAGCACAGAATCTTTTCTTGATATGCATAATCGTGTGGCAATTGAACCTTTTTAATGTCATAAATATGTGCAGTGGAGCAATACGCAGTAGAAAATTTGTATTAGAATTTGTTTTTACATTCGTTTACTGGTTTGAACTCTTGTTGATTGTTTCTGTGAATCATTATAAAGTCATATAGCCACATCCTGGAAGTATATCATGGTTTTTAAACCTCAGTGTTTGGTGTGTAAAGTCTGGGCTCAGTGAAGTAGTCTGAAAGGCAAGCGTTATGTTACATTTGCCTATGAATACGCTCAGGGTTTTGATGGGTTTTGGAGTATTGAATTTTGGGATGGAACTCTTCTGCACAATTTGTGTCACAGGTGTAAATTATGTCTCGTATCGTGTGGCTTGTTGAGGAGAGCTGTGCTTTTACTTCTCAAAGCAATACGATTTATGTTTGTCTACTAGCAGAAGATAGAACTGGTGGTAAAAATGCTTTAACTTTGACGCAAGGATCCAAACCGTATTTACACGCCAAAGAACGATGACGTGTGCTCTTTTAACCCGGGCCAGCAAAGGAACCACCCAAAACATCCTAGAAATAACGTAGCAACCCTCCACAACATGCTACTGCTACTCAGATCACCTTAGCAGCTGCATAGCAACACCCTAGCGACGTGACTACCCTTTATTATGGACACGTGCTCTTCAGAAAAAGTTTGTAAAAATTTAATTAAAACACACAAATAAATAAAAACGCTGTAAATCTCGTACGGGTCAAATTGGAGGGATTGTTAAAGGGTGGGTCATATGCTCAAAATTCTGTTATTCTGTTCAAATTCACCTGACACCTGTTATCGTGCACCACCCTAAGATCCTGTTTCTCATTAACGTCTCCAGAACGCTCCGTGTGCTTTAGCTTCAGTCCCCGACCGCCCCAAAATGACCTCAATCACATCCCAGGAACCTCAGCCTCTGTTGGGCCGCTCAAACCTATATGAGCGGGCCGCCGAATCGCTCCTCTCGCAAAAAAGAAGGGCACTGGGCTCCCTTTCATTGTGGAAACCACTCAAGTGTGAAGAGGCCGAGCAAATCCTATATTAGCCTATATGTCTGTGGAAAATAAGGCTGCACCACACGGCTGAAGCGAAATGAAAAAGCCAGAGGGGCTCACAAATTGACACAGCTGACATTTTAATCAGATATGTTGGCTGTGGAGATGCATGTTTGCCCAAACGGGCTGGTTTATTTTCACCTCAGGGCTTACAATGGTCACCTTATTCCCAATTACAAACTCCGTGGGGGTGGTGTAAGATGTAGCCGCACGCCAGCTGCGATCGGTTGCCGTGTATGAGAGTCTTTAAGCAACCGAGTGTGAAGGAATGTGTCGAAGTTGTAGGCGGGACTTTTTCTTGTTACACCATAAACCTTTCACACTATAAGGTGAAAATGCTTTTTAGGAAAAAAACAGTCAAGTAATAAAATGACGAGGTTTATAGCCATTATTCATTATTAGTGTCATCAAAATTGAAAATATTATGGTTGTTGTCAAAAACATTTATATTGTATATCCCCCACCTGCAATTGGCTGAAAATATCAGATAGTTGCACGCCATTGGTTGAGCCAGTGTTGCTGTTTCCGACTGGTTGGAATCCTCAAACAAACAGTGAGGTTTCAATAGTGCCAAAGAGCCACAATGTTTACAAATTCAGCCTACGAATGGCTTACTCATATTGGTCTCTGCATTTTAAATGGGATCGGAGGAATTATTTAAACATTCAAATTACATGGTGTAATAGTGACAAAAAATACATATATTTTAATTTTCCATATTTCAGAAATGTAATATTTTATCCGGTATATTAAGAGAAACAAGTACAGCGACGCAAACATCACCCAGCCATAATGTTTGTAAAAGTAAATCTTTGCTCATCTCAGATCAGTTTCTTGCTTAAGGTTGCTATGCTCAGGAATCCAAGGAGACTGATCCCAGATTGGCGACAGTGGGCAGCCAGCCCTTTGAATACAGAATGAAAGGTTGTGAGAAAATACACAAAATCTAGGCAGTCTAAAAAGAGTGGCAGGTTGGTTACAGACACAGAAAGAGCTTATGGGAAAGGTCATGTGATACTGTGTGTGTGTGTGTGTGTGTGTGTGTGAGGGAAGGGGGGCGGGCGGCCATTTCCCACTCCTAACGTGGCTGCACCAGAGCTGTACTAAATGATGACTTTTAAGGCTGTAAAATCAGAGGATATTATTATATTCTGATGTATAATTGAAGTATCATTTTCCCATCTATTGAATAGGTCTCCTGAAGCTATTCGCTCTTTTGTTGCTGGTCTTTTGGTTAATGCATTACACGTAGCAATTAGTTGAACAAAAAACATTACAGTAACCTTATATAAATGAATGGTTTAATGGCAGTGAGTGAGTAGATATAATCCCTGTTATTACTGATTTAACATGCGGAACCATTAACAGTGCGACAGTTTACGTTCAGACTGGATGTGACGCTGGATTTGAACATGATAGAGGCTAATGTACCTGCAGGATTCCCGTTTGCCTTTGTTATTCAGTGGAGAGAGTGCACACAGGTGCACAGCAATAATCATTCAGTTTTATGTGCTGTGATTTTGAGCCATTCATCAGCTATAAATGGGTGCCGTCCTCATGCAAGATAAGAGATTCTGGTAGTACAGCTAGCTACAGTTTGAGGGATTGTACGGCGGTGCAGAAATAATAATAGCTTTTCAAAATGTCTTTTCACAACGCATGATAGGTTTGTGACTTGTACAATCAGGGCACATTTGGACAACCAATATACACTATGTGGCCATAAATACAGTTACATTCAAGTTCACCAACTCCCTATTCACACCTAATAGGGAGTTGGTCCTTTATTTGCTTGTATAACAGCTGCCAATCCTCTGGATGTTGAAATATGGCTGTATGGATGGAGCTTTCCTTTAGTTTCATGTCTGGAAAGCAACCAATCACGAGACGTCTTCAATAAATCATGTAGAATTTAACCAATGGAATGATGACTTTGAAGTTCCGATTGTAGTTTTTGTGTTTAAATACACGCACAATTGGAACTGTGGGCGTGACGTTCATTTATCTCAACTGGTAACGCATGGTGCTGTAATACCGAGGTCATTGGTCAGATTCCCATGGAATGCTTATAGTTATGAAACGTGTCGCATGAATGTGCTGTAAGTCGCTTTGGAAAAAGCAGCTGTCGAATGTCGAATTTGCTGTAGTTCAGATTCAAGAGCCTCAGTGAGGCCAGGCCACTGATGTTGGGTGATGGGGGTCTGGCTTACACCCAGCATTGCAGTGGTTCCAGAAGTTGTCGAATTGGGTTGGTTTGTGGTTTTCTGCAGGTCAGTTGTGTTTTTATAGACCTCACTGTGTAAACATTGTCAGGAACAGAGAAGAATCCTCGCTGACCTGTTGCCACAAAGATGGAAGCACAATTCTCTAGACTCATTGTAGAGTAGCATTGAGGTTGTTTATACTTGAAGAGTCCATTAACAGTGAGTGTCCATTCACCATTGAATGTAATAAATATAATGACTGCAACATATCACTAACAACATGAGAATAATGTTTTCATATATGACTCATAGCGTTAAAAACATTCTAAAAACGTTACTGCGAGAACAGTTTGGATTTCTTTCAGAGAACTTTTAGAGAGTTCTGAGAACGTTCCCTGTTAGCCGCGTCCTTCTTACCAAAACGTCTTTCATTTTCAGTAAGTGGAGACGTGCTGAAATTACACGTAAAGCAGTTACAAGGCTCTCAGTTTTATCAGACACACACACACACACACACACACACACACACACTTCACATTCCCTCACTCATACAGTGCATCATATTTCAATGTCCTGGCGAAGAGAAGCCTTGAATTGAAGTCGGTGTTATTTTACTGTAAGCGATCCGTTTGCTAAAGCTGGATTACAATCGATTATCAAAGGCTTGGAGCTGCTTGAGTGGCCCTTTTATTGTGGCTGGGTGCGCAAAGGTCACCTTAACAGTTTGCTCCTCGCACCTTCGCTGACTTTGAAGTGCTGCAACCAGTCAGTTGCACTAAATAGAAAGCAGTTATGCCAATCAAGCTTACTAGCACAGGCCGATTGTTCAGATTTCCAAGGAAACCCAAAGAAATTGGTGCGCTGTCAGTCTCAAAGATTAGCGCTCAGTTTATAGACCAATAATGGTAGAAAAAATCACAAAAGCTAGAGCAAATAGCACACCTGAGATGGGCGCGCAGTGCTGTGGTCTTTGGGAAGCGTATGAGACCTCGGAGTGTCCCATGTTGTCATTTGATGATTCCGAAATAGCTCATCAAAGCGCAACGTTGTCAGGCTAGTAGAAGACAGAGCTATTGATTTGTCAGCCGTAGCCAATAGCCTTGAACCGTGAGCCCACATCACCAAGCATTTAAAACCGATCTTCACGGCTATATTTTGTTAGAGTAGACGCCAATTTTTTTTTAATTTGACTCAAGCGGGATGAATTTTTAAGTAAACCATTTATAAATCCATTTGTATGTAAATTATGCCTTTGAATTGAAGCAAATGAAATAGACAATTTTCTGCCCATTGCAAACGTAGGAGGAGTGGTTTCATCTGCTGAACTCAGCCCAGGTTCACGACTGTACTTCAGTCCCCTTGCCTTAATGGCACATTATGATTCCAGCGAGATGCTCCTGTAGCAGGTGGAATCCCCTACAGTGTTTAATGGTTTCCAGCAGATATTGTGAATGTGAAGGTGTCGTTTGGTGTTCTTCTGAGGTGGACCCATCTGGATGCAGAAAAGAAGATAAATGATGACTTCTCTGAGTCATTTTTCTGTTGCGTGGGGTTCCAGGTTTTATGAGCTACGTTATTTCATCCTTTTGTGCCAAGAAGTTTCCAAATGGCAGCCTGTCATAAATATTAGGAAATGTGATTGGCCGACAAATTAGTTTTCTCTGGGCATTGCTGAAATGGCAGCTTTACAAAAAGCATTTTAATCAGATGGAGTTTTTGTTTAATCTGATTGATGGGCCTGTTGTATGCGTATGATCAGCACCATGCTAAAATATCACTGGTTTGGGGGAAGACAAACATGCACTTTGTTTTTAAAATGTCTGAAACTAATGATTGATCATTGTCAGAATGTATGAAGAATATATTTTAAATGCACACGTGAATACAAGAAGACAGCCTAACAATGCGTGGTGCTAGCAACCAAAGGTCATGGGTTCGATTCCCATGAAATACACAAACTGTTAAAATGAATGTGGATGCATTCATTGCGCGTCTTTTTAGAAAAATGCACCTGCCAAGTTCAGAAATGCTAGCACGTTAATATGTGTATTTGATTGAGTCACAGACGCTGCAAAATATGCAAAAATCTTTCATCAAAACATCATGACAAGAGCAGCTTATGACAAAACTGAAAAAGCTTCAGCCTGTTGCCACAGAAATAATAAAAAAGAGATTGCTTGTCAATACAGTAGTACCTTTTATTATTTGTTTCTTTCATTAGTGACAAATAAAATACAACTTTGTTATACTTGCATCTATTTGTTTTGCCATGTTTGGAAAAGTACAGTATTTAAATCCCGCTGCCCATGGCTCCTACATTTTGTGCAATGCTACGGTAGAATATGCTTGTCACGCCACAAGAAAAGGACTCGCCGTTTATTGTCCTTTCTTAAACTTGCCCCCCACAAACACCCTCGGCAATGAAACTCCTTTTTCCCCCAGAGATCTAAGCACTAACCGTATATCATCTTTGGTCCGGCATTAAGAAATTCATACCCTCTCCAAACGGCTGCCGGCGAGCAGCGCCGTGTAGACCACAGGTCTGACGGGCTTTCAGTCTTTTTTATTCCACTCATCTGACAGCTCGTCCCCTCAGGCTCGGCTCAATAACAGAAGCTCTCGTATCTGAACGATGCGAGCCGGCGCCGTCCCGCTTCAAAATTCCCCTCACAACTCACACTTGTGAGCGGAGGAAACACATGGGCACACGGAGGCACTTTCCAGACTGGTTAATGTTTCCCGAACCACAGGTGCGGAGTTGCCTTTGGGTGCGTCAGGAGGGGCGCTGAATATGTAAGACGGCACAAATCGCATTCTGTGGCGGTTAATCTACCGTGCGTGCCGCCTCGGGGAACGCAGGTTTACTTGTGCTCCTCACAAACTCTCCGCAGGTGCGCTGGCTTATGAAAATTGTTCAGGCAATCACATTAAAAACAGAGGTGGCTTTTGTCCACCTGTTCACCGGTTTCATTCTCACTTGTTTTTTGTGTTATGAGTTATTTGGTAAATTTGCGAGTTATTTGTGTGTCAGTTATAGTGCGTGTGTTTGTTCGGCTAAAGAAAGCATTGTGTGTTCGGTTAAACAGTACTGGTTATATAACAGTGGTTAACTGATATGGGTTGCTTTAGAGCTTGGCCACGGCTGCTAAATAAATTAAATGCCCCATAAACGCACACACACTGTAAACTTACATTACATTCATGCATTTGGCCAGATTATATAGATATAGAGATATAGATATAGATAGAGATAATATCTATCTATCTATCTATCTATCTATAAAAAAGAGATAGATAGATAGATAGATAGATAGATAATATAAAGAGATAGAAAGAGAGAGAGAGAGACATACATAGACACCATGTAAAAGCTGTGGTCGGAATGTTTTCAACAGGACGAGCTCAATAGTTCTTATCCAGTGTCGTTTTCTTCTGATGGGTTTCACAGTCTGTTGTGAGATTTATTTCCACTGTGTGAACATTTCTCCCATTTTCAGCTTGTCTGGAGGTGGTCTGTAGCTCTGGCCTGTTTACACTTTTGTAGCGCTTCATCTCGGTTCTTGTAGCTCAGCTCCTTTAAAATGTATTTGTAGCTCAATTTTCTTTTAATTACATGAGAGCAACTCAAAAGCAGACGACTGTATGTGTACACTACTGTTGTGTCTCTAGGCTATTCAACACCAGGTCATGGTGATGTTTTGAAAATATTGTTGTTTTTAAACCGGCTACGTTTAATTACCCAAAATGTAATTTTTCTTTTTTGGTTTGTGGATAAAGAATGAGATTCAGTTTTATGTTGAACTTGTGTATATGCGCATGCTGTACATATTACATAAACGTGTTGCATAATGTGCCTGTTCTGATATGTACTACCACAAGCAAATTGTTCTCCAAAGTGAGAGCGGCGCTAGTTGTTTACGACAAAATGAAGAGCCTCCAGTTGAATATTTCACTCCGAATGTGGTTTCGTTGCTTGTTTTGAGCAGATTTGTTTTTGATGGCTGTTGGGTTTCATTTTTGACTCTGTGGGTATCTGCAAAATAGGCCCACAGTGAAGAGTTTGTCTCGTTCAGCTCAGTCTCGTTCTGGTGACTAATTAGGCAATTAGCAGCTGGTGAAGTGCAACGCCACGCTCATCTTTTCTGTGGTGTTTTATTGCTGTCTCATTGTCATATTTGTGTTTGTTTTTAGGCATGTCACAGCACACGTTGTAGATAACAATTATAACAAAGACTCTTGTTTTGTAACCAAAAGGGGCGTTTAACATCTCAAAGCCCCACAGAGCTCTGTAGAACGAAAGTTTTGTAGAGTAAAGCAGAAGCATTTAATTGCTTCATAAAATTCCAAAGTACTACACTACCCATAATCCTGTGTTCCAGTCAGAAATTATCATCACAGAAATGGCAACAGTGGCCACTGATCTCAACATTGACTTAAAATATCAAGAATGTCGGAATGTCCCAGCTAACAATTTTAGGCTGTAACGTTTCTGTATTGTTTCCATTAAGTAACAGCAAAACCTTTAAAAAATCTTGTCTTAAAAGTTCTGGGAATGTTCAAAACATCCGTTTTTAGAACGTTATTCAAACAACGTATTCAAAGAATAAAATTTTTTTCTATCTTCAATATATAATGTTATAAAAATTCTACTAATGTTACTGGCAGAATGTTTTTTGATAACTTTGAGAGAATTTTTAGACAACGTTCTGAGAACGCTCCTTGTTAGCTGGGATGGCACTTAAATATGTTACTGCCTTTAACATTATTTAAATCGCTTAAGTCATACAGATAAGCAGTATACAAATGTGCAAACATCAAACGAAACATGATGCTAGCGCTGACTGCAGTTCTCCTGGAAGGCGTGAGTGAGTCAGCTACTATCTGTAGGATGACAACAGGAAGTGGTTTGGCTATAGATCAGACAGGATGTGTTTTATCTTCAGATATTCAGAATAATCAATAGAGACAACTTTTAAAATACTATATATTCTACCTAAATGTATAATTATATAAATCACAGTGCTAACCTTTTAGATTTTATTGTCTTATGTAACCATTCATTTAAAATATACAATTGTGGAGTAATCGTCAAAAGATCCACTGAGGTGATTTTAAAATCATTTTTATTTTTAATATGATTTTATTGTAATGTCTTGATGAGTGTATCATAAATTTTGCCTGCGTGTTTTAAGTTAATGCATATTTCCTTATTGTTAAAATAATTTGTATTACGGTATTTTACAGTACAATTATTACTATTGTAATGCTTTAGTTTGCACCAAACGGCTGGTAAGATGGCTTACCGTAAATCAGTAAAGATATTTTGTAGTGTAGCCTGTTGCCATTGCTTTCCATTACAGTAACTAACAACCAGCACCAAACATCTGGTGCGGTAAGCGTCCAGTTGCTTTTACACAACACAGCTCCAGCCAATCACAAAGCATTCCGCTTCACTCGCCTTCAATCACACGGTAAGTTGCTCTGAAAAGCCACTTGTTTCCCCCTCTGGGACACGCTGCAAACTGATATTTTACCACAGCGGATGCCAAAGGAGGCAAACTGCACCATTAATGTAATGCCCCCTGAGGGAGGTTCGAGTTGAACGGATATACCTGCACATCTGTCAGCGAACCACTGTTTTAAAGTTCATTGAGGAGCATTTTATGTTTCAGAGATACCAAATAACTGCTATTAGGGGATCTACAGGCCCGTATCAGCTGAAATCAGTGCCAGAAAATAAAGTTTCTTTTGAAAACCAAACAGGATGCTGAAACGATTTATCAGATCGCAGTTTTTGTTTTTAAGCGACTCTTAAATACAGCTCAAACGCAACCACAAAAATGCGAGAGAGAAAAAACACAGTTGCTCTCTTAAGATCGAACGTTCTCTTCTCAAGCAGCCAGGATTAACAGCAGCCATTAGCTAATACTCAGCACTTTGCTCTCTTGTCTGTTGTAATCTTGTTGGATAACAGCAGTTAAACGTAATTAGTTTTGGCTGCTAATAATTGAATGTCTCTCAGCAGTAGAATCGTTGACTCACGGTTCGCTGTGGTGGAAGGAACCGCTCGCGTTCTCACCCGTACGTTGAGAGACGCTGCAGGATTACAGTAATGATACTGTAGTACGTCCGCCAGCTATTTTCTCCCAGACACGAATGATTTGAGAATGTTTCTTTTATTGAGCGGGAAAGTGCCACATCGCCCGAGGTTCGATTCTTCAGATTTAAACTCAGGTGAGGAGGTTGAGGAGTCTAGACTGAACCCCTGAGGCACAAGCTCCGTGTACATTGCTGACTGTTTTGTTTTCTTTGTTTTTGTGTTTTGTTTCTCGTTCACAACGGCGATCCTCAAATTACGGACGTGTTCCGTTTGGCTGTCAGAATTGTATTACAGTTTCAGGTGAACATTTCCCACAATCCTTTGCGTTGGTGCACTTGCTGCGCTGCTGGCATATTAGAGGGGAACTTTGAGAGTTTGGTTTGAGCACCTGAGATGTCTTGAAATACTTTTAAATGTGACACACTCTGACGGTTGTAGCATGGGATCCTAAACACCCATGCTAGTATGAAAATATAATTACAATAATTTCTCAATTGAAATCATGAAGTAAATTTTTTTTTAACAATGTTTAGATATTTTTACTCTTTTGAAATACTAAATACGTTTTTACGGTACAAACCTAACAGTCGGAACTCTTTTCAATGAATTGAAACGTTCTGTTTTTTCCTCATTGTGTTTCCTCAGGCAGCGCTGTTTGGCTCCGGTTATTTTGTTGTTGTTTGCGTGATCTGTTTGCATGTATGAATACGAAGTGCTTTTGTCCCCTGCGGCTAAACTGCAGTTGTGAGCAGTAATACTTATTTTAGTGCATGCCCTTAGCATGCATTTGTTATGTGCTCTCTCTCCTCTCTCTCTCTCTCTAGCTCTCTCTATCTCTCTCTCTCTATCTTTCTATCTCTCTCTATTTCTCTCTCGCTATCTCTTTCTCTCTTTCTATCTATCTCTCTCTCTCTCCTTTTCTCTCTCTCTCTCTCTCCTTTTCTCTCTCTCTCTCTCTCTCTCTCTCTCAAATCCACAGCTTGGTCTCACCACCTGCTCGCATCCCACACGAAATTTGCATTGGCACAGCGAGTATTACAACATTTGCTATAGTTCAGTGCCCTTAAATACGCCTTTGTCCTTCTGCCCTTATAAACACAGATCCGGCTGAAAGCGATCAGATGAGAAAACACGCAGAGATTATACATCACCGTAATAGAGCCCCTCCGAACGGTCGTTTCCCTCCGAGCGGCCCGAAGCAGTTTGTTCATTAAGTGTAATCACACAAGACAGCCGTCATCAGTTCTACCGACGACCTAAAGTGAATTGGAATTATATTTGAATTGTAAAACGTCCATAAAAATCTTATGAATGACACCGAGCTCGTCCGTTTATGTTTATTGTTATCTGTGGGGCAATCACCGCCATCACTGCTGTGGTATTCTGTGCATCAATGAACAGTGCCAAATGTATATGCTAAATATATTATATTGCCGTACATATATACACAATACGTATTATCTATACATTTTTCCTTATACATTTTCCCTTTATTGTTGGTTTTCCAATAATAATAAAACATGTTAAACATGACATAAATGTACTTGAGGAGCAAAATTAAGATAAGATTAGTCAATTAAACAATTTTCCTTGTTTCAAGTGTCATGATATGTCCCAAATTTGCTTATATGATTAGTTACAGGAGCAGAGTCTTAAATATTTGTTTAATAATAATAATAATAATAATGATATTTTTTCTTAAAGTTAGCCTTTTCAGCCTTGCGACTGGACCAGCAGCTCCATATAAAAACCTCTCAGTGAATCAAGCCTTCAAAAGACCAGTGTTTCGTGTGTGTGTGTTTCGTGTGTGTGTGTTTCGTGTGTGTGTGTTTCGTGTGTGTGTGTTTCGTGTGTGTGTGTTTCGTGTGTGTGTGTTTCGTGTGTGTGTGTTTCGTGTGTGTGTGTTTCGTGTGTGTGTGTTTCGTGTGTGTGTTTCGTGTGTGCGTGCGGAGCTTCAAGCCGTGTCCTTCAAGAGGAGTATTCAGTGGAGTATGATTTGGTGACTGCTATATTGAGTCTAACAGCAGAATTGGCTGTCTTTGTGGCTTTCCAGCTGTTAGGGGCTGTTCCGGTCTGTCGAGACTGAAGGAGAGGACCTCTATTTTTCATGTCTGGTCTTTTCTCCACGATGCATTCACACTGACAGCATGATGGACAGGATAGAGCTGCTCTGTGGGGATAAGACATCAATTAGCTCACCTCCCACACCAACCCCCCTACCTCTCTCTTTCACTGTCTCCAAACGAGCCATTTCTGCCACAGGGGGCCAAAGGCAGGAGAAATCTTGCTGTTATGGGTGAGGTTTTGTGTCTTGCGATGGGCTTCAGATGGTGGCATGTTTTAGATGGCGCAGATACGTGTTTAACACCTTTTAGAGATTCTCGACTTGACGCGACGCAGGTGGGGTTGCGGGTGCTGTGTTTTCTTTATAGTGTATCTTAAAGTGTTATTTTTGTGTCATTTTAAAGGGATAGTTTCCATCATTTACTCAGCCTCACTTATGACACGGTCAATCCCTCCGTAGCTACTTTGAGTTAATTAAGTATCAAAGGGAAAAGGCTTTGAGAGAGACATTATAAAATATTACATTGGCAGCGCTGATACCAGCGGATACCCTGAAGGTACATGGGTCTCAGGGATGGAGTGAGGCAGCGCTGGATTTATGGCTATGGTGAGGAGGCATAATTAGCATCATGTGTGCCTCATCACGGACCGCGAGCCACGTGTCCTGTCCCCTGAGCCTCCTGCTGATGTCATGAGTCTGGACTCGGGCCCACAGCAGGAGATCAGGAGACACCAGCGGTTTGAGGGAAGGTGATTTTCTACCGAACCCAAACATACAAATCTGCAAACATCTGTCATAGATGATCTAAATGTGCCTCCAGAATATTTGAGCTGCTTTGAGCTTCTTTTCTTTATAGTAAGAAATACAAAAAATGCAAAGCCACTTTAAAACCGTAGAATAACTCAATTTTGTATCCGGTTGTTGTTGCTGCCCAGCTAACAGTTTTAGGTTGTAAGAACGTTTGTCTGGCATTTCAATTATGTAACAAAAAATGTTCTAGGAACATTCAAAACGTCCAGTTTTTAGACGTTGTTTTAACGTTAGTGCTTGTTTAAAGAACGTTTGGTTGGAACAGCAGTGATATGCCTGACCTCAGGAACAACTAATAGGCAATGATAAGGATAATTATATATAATTGCTGTCCCTTATTGCTTTACAGGATGGTATCAGGTCCTCCCCCTCCAAATAATGAAGGTGAGGTGTAGAGGGCTCAGCGGGCGTGGCTGTGCCAGCACGGCATCACAGCGAGGGCGAGAACTGATGAATTCACAGGGGAAGGAGAGAGAGAGAGAGAGACAGACAGAGAGAGTGAGTGAGACAGAGACAGAGACAGAGACAGAGACAGAGAGAGAGACAGTGAGACAGTAAGACAGTGAGACAGAGAGACAGAGAGACAGAGAGACAGAGAGACAGTGAGAGAGAGAGAGAGAGACAGAGAGAGAGAGAGACAGAGAGAGAGAGA
>JAZGTI010010612.1:0-17504 GCA_036877585.1 Botia kubotai | reverse complement strand
ATGCTCATTGGCTCTCTCCTCTCGGGCCGATGCTCATTGGCGCGTTTTTTCTTACGCGAAGATGATAGGGCTCTCAAGCAAGACCCCATACGTCATACGTCAGTCAGTTGACGTAACGTCTCCGTTCCCTCCTTCAGGGAACGGGGGTTACATATGTAACCAAGACGTAACTGTTACGGTGGGCGGAAGTGTTTGTGGGAAAAACGAGGAGCAGGACACGGGAACTAAATAATGAACAGTATTTAGTAAATGAACAAAACTAAATACAACACAAACACTAACCGTTTAAATGAAAGGGGGTGACGACAAGTGCAAACAGCAGTGTGATACAAAAAACAATCCAGGACAAGAAACACGAAAAGCCAGGTTAATCTAAAATCCAAAAGGGTAATCCAAAATCCACATCCAAAATCCAAAGTTCAAAACCAGAAAACGTACGAAGAGGAAGATCCAAGATAAATAAACCACACCAAACATCAACAACCACCAACAACTAAAACATACAAACCAGGAACTTAAATAGACAAACTAATCAAAGTGCAACAGGTGATGGCGATTACAAAACAGGAAGTGAATACAGTGAAAACCAAAGACAGACAATGCACTTCAAATAAGAGTCTGGACTCCCAACATAGAGTAGAAGTCCGGATTCCTAACAGTAACTATGTACAGGGAGCCCTGTAAATGATATGTGTATGATGTAAATACGCTGATTATGTCAGGGTCCTGGATTCTTGTCTTGAGTTGTTCTTAGTTTTCTTTGCCAGGACCCTGACAGTCGCTGTGTTTTGTCAGAGCATGATGTCTAGATCCTGACTCAATCCGTTTCTTGGTTCTTGTTTCTTGGAGTCAGGATCTGGACTCATGCTCTCGGTCTTTTGTTCTCTGTGGAACCACATGGCCTTTGTTGACCCCTTGTTTCCTCATTAATCCTGTTTTTAGTTAATTCCCTTCACCTGCTTATCCCTCATTACCCTCCTTAGTTCCTTCCCTATTTAATGCCCTTGTGTTTGCTGTCTTGTGCCAGTTGTTGAATGTTAAATGTTTCATGTTGTCTTTGTTTTGGTTTTTATTTTATTTTTTTGAGTTATCCCCCTCGAGGGAGATTTTGTTCAATAAAGTCTTGTTTATTGTAAGCTGTCTGTGTGGGTTCTCTCTTTGTCAGCCACCGTAACAGAACAACCGGCCACCATTGAACCCAGCAGACAGCTTTCGTTTTAGAGTATTTTTGTTTTCTTTGGCCTGCCTTTCCAGTGTCAAGTGTTTCGGCGGTGGCCTCCGTCCCTCCAGGGTCAAGTGTATGTTCCGGTGACGGTGTCCGCCTTTCCAGTGTTAGGTGTTTGTTTCCGATGACGGCGGTCCCCCAGGTGTCAGGAGTCTGTTCTGGTGGCGGCAGCTCCTCAAGTGTCGAGTGTGTGTCCCGGCGGCAGCAACCCAAGTGGTTTTCCTCCCATCGTCATTTAATCTTGTGTTTTTTGGTTCAAGTCTTTGTGCTTTTTTTGTTTGGTTCTGGTTTTGTTTGTTTGTTTAGAGACGCCAAGAGTGCGTCCTTTAAAGGGGGGGCTATGTCAGGGTCTTGAATTCTTGTCTTGAGTTGTTAGTTCCCTCGCCAGGACCCTGACAGTCCCTGTGTTTTATGTCAGAGCATGATGTCTAGATCCTGACTCAATCTGGGTCTTGGTTCTTGAAGTCAGGATCTGGACTCATGCTCTGGGTCTTTTGTTTTCTGTGGAACCACATGGCCTTTGTTTACATTGGCCATGTGCTCTCCGCCCTGCCCCCTTGTTTCCTTGTTAATCCCATTTTTAGTTAATTCCCTTCACCTGCTTTCCCTCATTACCCTCCTTAATTCCTTCCCTATTTAATGCCCTTGTGTTTGCTGTCTTGTGCCAGTTGTTGAATGTTTCATGTCTTTGTTTTGGTTTTTAGTTTAGTTTTTTGAGTTATCCCCCTCGAGGGAGTTTTTGTTCAATAAAGTCTTGTTTATTGTAAGCTGTCAGTGTATGGGTTCTCTCTTTGTCAGCCACCGTAACAGATTAGTCTTTGTAATGATTTAGCCTGTACCTGAAGACCCCGGACTTATCCAAAAAGAATGGCCAGAAAGTCCTCTCTCCTAGCCTGTTTAATGTGCACGTTTTTTATAAAAAACAAAATGTCAATTTTTATGACCAGGACATTTTGACAGGTTTTACGAGTTCGTTCGTGTAGAAATTTGGATATAGCTGTCCAAAAAGCCGTTAAGACGTTATAAGGCGTTATACCGGGCTCAACGTAGATCAAACCGCATCTGCTTATAGTCGAGAGAGATAGATAGATAGATAGATAGATAGATAGATAGACAGATAGATAGATAGAGAAAGAAAGAGAGAAAGAGAGAGAGAGAGAGAGAGAGAGAGAGAGAGAGAGAGAGCTCTGATCTCAACCTCTCTGATGTGCTCATTAATACACCGTCTGAATGAAAAGACCTCGGTAACGGACAGTGTTTTTCATCTCTTTCCTCCATGAATTTGTCTTCTGTTCATCGATGAATGTGTTAATGGTGGTCTTTCATCAGGGCTTACCGAAACATTTAGCCATATTGTTTGTCAAATGATGTAAAGATACCCTCGTTTCGTTCCCGTTTTTGGAATATAATAGCGCGCCATCGGAAGATGTGGAATTAAATCTGAAGATATCGACGTGTCTACAAAAGGTGGGTTTCAAGGGGGACGTTTCCTTTCGCGAACCTTACGGATGTTGTTTACAGCTGCTCAATATAGTCTTTCTAAAACGAATTATGATGCACGGCGAAATGTATTTGAGCACACGTTGTGTATTTGGCATTTTGTGCACATGGTTTATAAACAGAGGTTTGCTTCTACAGATTTGAGGTAATTATCAAGATCAGTCTTTAAAAAATACAACAAATAATTGGCTTGATTCACAATTTTAGTCTATATATGTGATTTAAAAAGAGATTAATATCATTGTGGTTTCATTGAACACAATTACCCTCATAGGCAAAGAACACAAACCTGTATTGAACACCAACATGACTGCAACTGACAATTTATTATTTCAAATGTCACTGAATTGCACATTATATTGTTTTATTTTGCACGCTCATTTGAATGTCGATGACTGTCATCTTTTCTAATTTTTTACCTGTGAAACAAAAAAACTTTTATTTTTATATGCCACTAATAAAAATAATAAGAATATTTTCTGAGAAAACAGTCTTTAATTACGACCTCTTAAAATGGCATAAAGATATATGTATTATGGTTGACTGTAAGCGTACTGTAATCGAGCTTTCGTGCACAGCTCCCTGACTCTAAATGGATGCGTTTATCCTTCATCTGTATAGCAGGAGGATTGGACACAGCTTGGCAAGTTTATTTATATACGTTGAGGATATATGTAAATTTATACACAATGGTAATTCCAGGAGCTTTGAGGAGGTTTAAAAAGGAGACGCTGAACAGTTTAAAACAACAACTAATTGCAATTGCATATGCACTTCAGCCTACATATGCAATTTAGACTACATCTTAGTAGTCGCGGTCAACGCATTTTTTTTCAAAATGGTAAGTGCTGAAGATTGTAGTTATTAAGTGTTTATTGGTGTCACAGATATAGTTTTATGTCTGTGGAGTTACTGTGTTTTTGTAAATAAACTGACTGGTGTGTAAGCTACAACCTATAGGCAACATTAAACAAATTATATATGGTGATGGATGCCCTAGTCAAAACGTCTATAAGAAAATGTTAAAGATTCCTGTTAAACTAAACCTAAATGAATAGAATGGAATCCAAGAACAATAATTTTGATTGTGGCTCTTTGCTCATTGTGTATGTTTCCCATGACACACTTAGTTCAGTTCATAAATCTCTGCTGATAATCTAAATAAGAGAAGTGTGGGAACTGCAATTCTCACAGGAGCTTTGTGTGAAATCAGAACATTGTATAACCTTGTATTACTGTATAATTGTCCAACACTTATATAAGACTTTTTCTTAGCAAACAAATGAACTTGAAAAACACATACTAAACTATAAAAGCATGATTGATAAACTATAAAAGCATGATCCATACTGTATATAATTGTACACATTTTAATAAGATTGATTGTTGTAAAAGTTTGGGATTGTTTTTACTTTTAAAACTAAACTTCTGTCCCAAAATATCAAAACTCATCATCATTTAATCAGTCTTGTCTCATTCCCTACCATGTATGTGCTGCTGTTGTCCAAGGAAAGTGGTTTGTGATTTATACTCACAAACTCAAAAATGGCCAAAAACCACATAAAAACATAATAAGATATATAAAACATCTGAGCAATACTCTAAGTTATGAAGCAATATGATAGCTGTTATTGAGAAACAAGCTGTTTTTGAGAAACAGGCTGAAATGTTAGTCATTGTTTACAAATAATCTTATGCATCATATGTTCAAACATGCCTTACAATCATGTAATGTAAGAACCAATTACATCAATAACGTCAGACCTGATGTGATGTGTCTTAAGTGTCAGAAGAGCAATGATTTTAACTTCTGTCTGTTCCTGTCCTATGCTTTCAGCAGATCACAAGTTGTGTCAACTACAGACAGATGCTTTTGTGTCTGTTTGTGTGTGTGTGTTTTGGAGCTTGGCAGCATAAACCACCATTCACTTTGATTGTATGGAAAAGAGCAGCATGGAGATTCTGCCTACAATCTCATTTTGTGAAAATAGAAAATTGTACACACACAACACTGTGAAGCAAATAACTTGCCACTGGTATTTTTTGGTGATCTGTTACTTTAAGCCTGTAGCAGTTGTTTTGCCCATTTGTTATAATAGGCTTCACCTATAGGCAACAGGACTTCTAGAGGGTGACCTTAAAAAATAAGTGTTACCTACCTTTATTAAATTTAAGGTAATGCTGTTGTCTGTAGATCCCTTTCGAGGATACTCGACAGTGCATAATGGCTTGACGCTATGGGGAACAGGCATCAGGTGTGCCCGGGTCTGAACACGTGTCAAATCATGCCTGTTTATAAGGCCAGGACATGGTCATATGATGTAGTGTTGCACACCACATAGCCTTTAAAAGGTGCCTGCAAAATACATCATAAGCAGAAGTGTGTGCCATCCTGCCCATGCCACATTTCAGTAAGTGACAGCAAAGATATGTGTGTATTTTGTTTGGGAGCGAAGCATTCTAGATCAGCTCCTAACAGAGCTGGCTGCTCCAGTGCAAGTTGCTTCCACTGAGGATGCTTGCTCCCACCTGACTCTTCAACTCCTATGGGACCCACTTTTGCTAAGGCAGAGCGGAGTCTGCTCTTGTGGGGTTCACACCTCGATTTGGAGGAGCAGCGGAGGATGGGCTCCATTTTTTCTCTTGTGCTCTGCAGAATTAGATGAACTCATGTCAGCTTTCAAAGCCTGCTCTTTTGTCTTCTGAGCTAGATGGTAAGCTCATGCTGTCAGCGTTGGATGACAATCTGAAGCTGATTGAGGTTATTGTGTTGTTGAGAAACTGAGTGGCAGCACATTAAAAGATCCAAGTTGGACGATCTATTTTTATTGAAGTGTCAAAGTCATGGAAGAATCCATATCCGGCTTGTGTGTTTACTCCTGCTACAAGTAATTACCGTGGCGATCCACAAGCACTGATATAGGGCAATGCCTAAAGTGAAAGAAATACTTGTGGGCTGTCTCTCCCCTTCTATGGCGTTGTCGTGTCGTAAACTTGACTTGCCCTCTAGACCAGGTCAGATTGGTGCGCCTTTGTACACTATTGCGGTTTTGCGGGCATACTAGGTTGATCTTGGCGAAGGGGCTATAGAATATGTTCCCCCTCCCATGAAAGATTTGGGCTTTTACAGCCTTTATTTTGTAGTACTCAAGAAAGATGGGGGGCTGCGTCTGATTTTAGATCTGTGTCTCAGTTTTATATCTCAGTCTCTGAGGATATACAGATTCAAGGTGTTCAAAATGAGCAGCATTTGACCAGGCCAGCATCTAACAGTCCTCCAGATTCAGAGGCTGTTAGACCTCATGGCAGCAGCAGCCAGCATGATTTCATCAGGTCTACTTCATATAAGGCCATTTCAGTTTTCAGCGCTAAGTTCGTCTACTTTTGGCAGTGCTGTTCTGGCTGATCTGAGTCTGGTTCTCATACCTGTTGTCTCTCCTGAATGGAGTTGATCTTCCAATTTGGAAACTATGGGTCTGGCCTTTGAGGGGAGCCAACTCTTAGATGCCAGTCTCTCAACTAAGGTTGTGGAGACCATTTTGAGATTTAAAGCTCCTTCTACTAGGAAACTGTATGCCCTGAAGTGGTAGCTCTTTATGTCATGGTGTGAGTTCACTGCCGTATTGGCTCAGTGCTGGAGTTCCTTTAGTGCTTGAGTTCCTTCTGCAGGGTTAGCTTCTGCTAGCCTTAAGGTTTATGTGGCTGCTGTTTCTGCTTGTCATAAACCTATTGATGAAGCCTGTATTTGGAGACATTCTTTTCATTTCCACACGGTGCCAGATGGCTGAGGCCTTTCTATTGCACATGGGTCTCTTCTTGAGACCTTACTGTAGTTTAAGGAGCTTATCTGGGGCCTTATCTATGGAGCTTATCTCCATTTAAGCCTCTAGCGTCAACCTTAGATAAGTTTCTGACACTTAAGGTGGCTTTATTATTAGCTTTGACACTTTCTTTAGACACTACCTGTTTGAATTTTGCCCCTGGCTTTTTTAAAGCCATCCTGCACACTAGACAAGACTATATCCCCAAGGTGCTGGACACCCATTGGTGCTTTAGGCCTTTTCGTACTCCATCGCATTAGTCACCAGAACAGGAAAGGCTTCACTTATTGTGTCCATTTGGAGCTTTGAGGATCTATGTTCACTGATCTAGCCAGTGGCATGAAACCTCTCAGCTCTTCGTCTGTTTTAGTGGTCACATTCGTGGTAATGCGCACACCAAACAACATTTATCTCACTGGCTCACAGATGCTATTAACTGACTGATGCGGCCTGTGACATAGTGTTATCCCTGGGTATTAGGACCCACACTACCAGGAGTGTAGCATCATCTAAGGCACTGTCTGGAGGTGCACCTCTAAGTGATGTCTGTGCTGTGGCAGGCTGGTCCTCTCGGCACACTTTCATTCAATTCTACAGCTTAGACTCAGGTTCTTCTGGGTTAACAGTCTTTACTTTATCAATCCCTTTGAAAATAAACTAGCCCTATATTTTACCTGGGTATTGTACTAAAGTCATAATTTTGGTATTGTGACAACACAGACAGACAGACAGAAAAACAGATACATAGGGAAGTTCTATTTCTGTCCTTTCCACCAGAAATTCACCAGAAATATAACATACTTTAACATTCTTTAACATTAGAAACTCAGAGCAGTGTTCCTTTAAATAAATGCCTGAAAGAAATATAAAATAGAAAGGTCATAGAGAGGGTGTTCAAACAATAGTATAAACACCTACGGCAGTGAGAAAAAGTTGCTTGATAGAGTGTTGTAAATGAGTTTATAAGAATATCCCACAAATCTCTGTCTCACAAAGAAACGCACATGTCCCAACAAACCTTGTAGTCTCTGTATGCTCACAGGCCTGCTCTTCATCAGACATTCTCTTTTTAATTATGCTTTGGAAATGTGTTTCCACTGCAGACAATATCTACTTCTGCAGATGTGTTTTGTCGCTGCTTTCCAAACAAGAAAAGTATAGCGTGCCAATGTTGGCATAAACTCTCCTTGTTTAACAAGCCTATAATAACAATACCAGCACTATGCTGACAGATTGTCTTGAACTCGAAGATACAGCTGTTAGTTCATCCAAAAAGAAAATTTTGTCAGCTTATGAAGGTATACAACAGCCGTTGTAACAGACCAAAATTGAAGCAGTTATTTACTAATAACTTTTCATTCTGTAGAAGCTCTGAAATAAATTATGCCTTAAGACGCATCATGCCAGATATGACATCATTGACTCTAAACCCTATTAGTTCTTGCATGTCACATGGTCGGTTAGTCACAAGTTTAAATATATTTAACCATTAACAGGAAAACTTTGTCAGAGTCGAAGATTGTCATTAAATAATAATGTATGCAGTATAACTGTAGCTGTATGCAATAATGTAACAGAGTAGCAGAGCATTTCATGGAAGAAAATCAGAACAATGGAACAACGTGAAGTCATAACAAAATTATTACAAAATTATTATTATTACAAAAATATTCCTACAGAACCTTTTATTTCAACTGGAGAGACAGACACAAAAACTCATATATTAAAAAATGGAATACAACCTTGGAGACATGCTGATTCACAGGATGTGTTATTTAAAAGCACAGCTCTCCGAGCTCTGTGCAGATGTAGGTCAGAATCACTCTTACGTTTTGTCTGAAATTTTTGGAAGAGGATGAGCTCTAACAAAATTATAGACTTACACATACATAGTTTTGTCAGAAAAGTCCCTATAGTAAATTAATTTTAAAATTAGTGATATAAACTCAATAAAAAAAATAAATTTCACTATAAAAATAAATGTAATCTCATACACTGTACTAACATTTTAAATTTAAGTGCTTTTGTTTGAAGTTCCTAAATGTCCAGAAATGTGCACATGCTTATTTTTACTCTGGCTCACTAATAGATGTTATTTGCAGAACAGTGCATACAGAAGGGGAGGATGTGTAGTCTAATTTCACCCTCTTAAATTACACCCAAACAGCACCTTCATTTCAGTTCTGTCAGGAATATCGCTTCCAGGTTGTCTAACAACACAACAATTTATTTTGTTTGCTAAACACATATTTCAGCTGTTATTTAAGTCAAATGTGACTGTGATGTTATGACTGTACAGTCATAACATTCTTTGAATTGTACAAATCTTTTGTAGACTAATTGCTTACAAAATTGGTAAATGTGACATTGTTAGTAAAGTAGAATTCCCCTTAAGGTGCATTCACACCGGACGCGAATAAAGCGGCAAGCGCGAGTGATTTACATGTTAAGTCAATGCAAAGACGCGAATAACCATCCTGCGGAGCGAAACGCGCGAATGTGGCGGCGCGAAACGCGCGAATAGCGTGAATGAAGTGGTGCGCATTGAGCGTTTCAAGCGTTTGCCGCGCCATTCGCGCGAGTTGAAAAATCTGAACTTTGGCGAATTTTTAACCAATTGAACTTTAACCAATCAGGAGCTCGCTCTAGTAGTGACGTGATCAGTGAGCGGAGGCTGAATTTTTTAACAAAGATGGAGGAGTCGTGAAACTCACCAAGCTGGGTGCGCCTCTGAAGGATCTGATGGACCCAGAAACGACGCCGAACAACTTTACGACGTTTTTCAGCCTTCCACAATAAATAAAGCGCAGCTACTCTCTCAACAAAATCCATGTCAGTCATTTTGCAACAAACAGACTGGCGGCCAGGCGGCAGAAGCCCCTCCCATGACGCGAATTCGCGTCTGTTGTGAAGTGATTTGCACGCGCGAATGCACGAATTTTAACGCACGAGTAAACTCAAATGTTCAAGCGTTCAACTACGCGTGAATAGCGCGTTTTCGCGCAAGTCGCGTCCGGTGTGAACGCACATTTAGACTTTAAAATAAAGATTACAGCACTATTTGAAAAAAGGATTCATTATCTAACTGGCATATGAATTTAAAATAATTATCCTAGTAAATCTGTTATTTCATGTAGTGAATAAGATTGGGATTTCTGTCGTTATTCCAAGGATGAGAGTGTTTATTGTCTGAATGTGTGTTAAAGATAGGACCTGTGGTCCGGATGCATGTGCCATTAAAGCCTTTAATTGTTTCCCTGCTGCACAGAGACTATTTTTAACCACTATGCGTGCCTCCCTTGGCATGCTCTGGCACCCCCCTGTAGAAGTGCACCACACACTTTGAAAACCCCTGATCTATACAATGTCAAAGAAAAAGAGGATCAGTTGCACATATAACATAGGTGATATGACTGACTGATCAATCTGTGTAAGTGTTCGTAGAGGTGTGGATAAATTTCTATCAGCTCTGTAACTGTTTTCGTAACAAAACACACTCATATCTTGGTGTTGTCTGAGTTGTTCGAGACTGAACTTAATGGAATGAGTAAAGAAATTAACTAGAAAAGATTCCCATTTTAAAGAATATGGAGCCCTAGAACACACCCACCTATTTTGCATTGGCCGTGGAACAATGGTCAGATGTTAAATAGTGAGAGCAAACTGTTTCGGACTACTTAAACTTCAAGCAAACTTTGTCTGGCCAGATATTGTTTGAAATGACATCACACTAGTTTATTCTTTGATTTTATCTAAAGTATATTTGGGGTATTAGAATTTGGGGTATTAGACATATAGGATTCATGTATATGTCAACTTTGTCTATGATGTTAATTAACTTGATGTTAGAGCAAAGTTATGAAGTAAATGAGAATAACTTATCCAAAACTCTAGAGAACATACATCCAAAATAAAAAAAAAATCTTCAAATGAAAATCTAAGATTCAATTTTAATTTATGTAGCGCTTTTCACAATGTCACATGTCTGCAAAGCAGCTTTACATATTGTGACGAGTCTCACCGGGTCTATCCGCGTCGCCCTTGTGGCCGACGCACCGCACCTGCCCGAGCTCATCACTGGCGGATCGGGCACAGCTGCGCCGCATCACCCCGCGGCTTTAAAAGGCCGCCGCCTCCCGCCCACGGGAGAAGAACGAAGTCTGGAGGTGATGCACGCCGGATTAAAGTTGCGTTTTCCCCGTTATGCAGAGAGCCGCGAGTGACCGTAAGCACCACTGGAGAGCACGCGCCATCGCGCACTCGCACCGACACGAGGGACGCCACACCAAGCACGAGCCACACCAGCCGCACCAGCACCAGCAGCCTGCCCGGCTGCTCCCCCCTCGCACTGCACCCCGTTCACTTAATAAATCCACCCTCCGGGGCTTTTTCTCACCGCCTGCCTTGTGTGATTCTTCACCCGTGACAACTGGTGGAGAATGCGGGCAACTTAGTGAAGAGTCACCAACAAGAGCAGGTAGCCCCACTAAATCTTTTCTTTTCCACTTGGTTTTCCAGCGGAGATCGGCGCACCTTTTCCCCGCGGATATGGAGGAGATACTCCGATGCCTGACCGAGGTAAGCGTCCGCCAGCAGCACCTTGTTGAGCACCTGACCACCCGTCAGAGCCAGACGGAGGAAGAACTCACGGCCATGCGCGCCCACGACGCGCCGCTACCCAACATGACCCGCATCGGGCTGCTCGAGGGAGAGCCTACCGCCGCGCAGTTTGCAGAACGGATGGTCAGCGAACTGGCGGACGCTGTACAACACCGCGAGGCCGGGGAAAGGACGCAGCCATTTCCCCGAAGGGTGGTCCAGGAGCGACGCGCGCCGGAGAGTGCCCAACGCGGACCGACGGTTCCCTCGCCCCGGGACGAGCCAATGCCCACTGCTGGGACACCAACGCCCCCGCGGGCCTGGCTGGCGGGCTGCATCGTGCACCAGTGGGGGCCACCCGCCGCTCCAGAGGCGGACGTCCTGGTGGACGGGAAACACACCAGCCGCACCAGCACCAGCAGCCTGTCCAGCTGCTCCCCCCTCGCACTGCACCCCGTTCACTTAATAAATCCACCCTCCGGGGCTTTTTCTCACCGCCTGCCTTGTTGTGTGATTCTTCACCCGTGACAATATGTAAAAAGCACACAAAAGGAAAATTATAACATATATAGAAAACAGAGTACATGGTATTATCTTATATGATTTATATTATCTTATATAACTTATATGAGTTATAATAACTAAGGAAACTAAGACTGTAATAGGTTTATAAATAACATAATATGATAACATAATAAATGAAAAAATAATATATGTAATTATGCAACTTGTATTAAACCATGCAGTGTAGGTCAGCATTACAAAAATAAAAAAAATACTAAGATATGACTGATACTTGACTCATACACTTTGACATTGACTGAGGCAATATGTGCCTTCAGGTCCCTTTAATGTTATCCTGGGCTTCTTTCGGTTGTCCTGCAGTGTTTTTAGATCCTGGGTGGGCTTGGACAGATTACCAATGGTTTGAAATGTTCTCTGTTTGTAGATCTCAAACATGTAGTAGGATAGACTACAGTTTACTTAGCAATGGTTTTGAAACCCTGCCCACCCCCATCAATTTTCTTACCATAATGTATTCACATAGTTTTGATGTGTACATTAAGTGGTTCCTTCTCAGTATCTCTGTAATGATGTTTTACTATTTTTGTTTTGGTTTGTTGGATTCTACTTTTAGAATTCTACTTTTTAGATTCTACTTTTTAGTAATCCGACATTCTGATTACTATTAAGAAAACTTGTAAAACCCTAAAGCTATCTTTATTTCAGTCTGCATCCACAGATGCCCAGTGTTCTGAAAAGTACAGTACACATGGAAACTATTATAGCTCTGCCCTTTTAGAGTATTTTATCAGCCATAATTACAATTTATATTTATCTACAAAAGAATCAAGAATTTCAATATAATCCTTTAGATCGAAAGCAAAACTGGAAAACAAATTCTGTGTCATTTGATTGGTAATTTGTCTTTGAGGAGATTTTAATGGTTCTTGGAGCTGCTGCTGGTTTTTCTTGGAAGGTCACAACAATGTCTGTATAAAACATTTATTTTTTGGTATAAAACTAAAGTTAAGACTAATAACTGGTACAAATGGTGTCTTTACTGTATATCCATTTTGTCTGAAATTTCTGGTCACAAAACTGAAAACACTTTACCAACCACCTAGCACAGCCCAACAACGACATAGTACTGCACTTAAAATAAACACCTTAGCATAGCAACACTCCAGCCACTCATCTGTCTACCTTCTTTTCAGCCCTGTTAAATAAAATAATAGACCATCACAGAAATTCTGATGGGTTTAATGGAATAAGGCCTAAAACAAACTACATGCAGGAATTTTGTAATGGTTTTAATTGTAAACAGCTGATGGTTCGTTTTAGTATTTATAATGGATACTATTCAAATTTGTATTGTTTTCTTTTCAGCAGGGAGTAGTTAACAAGGGTGTTGCTAAGTTTTTGCTAAGAAGTTTGTTTTTGTCTTTTTAACAACCGTCTTATTTCATTTGCAGGATTGTTACGGCACTGGATCGGCTCACAGTGCACACAGACCTCTTCACAGCCCTCGCGATGCCCCCCGTCCTGTCTTCTCAGCACCTCCAGAGGAAGGACTGCCCGCCCCTGTAGGTATGACCACTCGGGCCTGGCACCTGCTTCTGCCCGCTGCTGCTTCCGGACCTCTCGCCATTCCATTCCTCACCACCTCTCGTCGGCTGCTCCACCATGAATGATGAAGTCATCAGCACTAATGCATTGGCCTGGCTGGTCTGCTCAGGAGTGTCCATCCTGGCTAACGCCTGGGGCATTCTGAGTGTCAGTGCCAAGCAGAAAAAGTGGAAGCCACTGGAATTCCTCATCTGCACACTGGCCGGCACACACATTCTCAACATGGGGATCCCCATCACCATGTACTGCGTCATTCAGCTGCGCCGCCAACACTCCAGTTACGAGTGGAACGAAGGACTTTGCAAGGTCTTTGTCTCCACGTTCTACACCCTCACCCTGGTCACCTGCTTCTCAGTCACCTCCTTGTCCTACCATCGTATGTGGATGGTCCGTTGGCCTGTCAACTATAGGTAAGTGGAAGGCTCTGGGGTGACCATTTTTTTCATTAAGGTCAATTATCATGGCAAGTCAACTATCATGGCAGAAAAACAGAACTCTGCTTATTTTTTGCACACAGACATTTTACGCGATTGCACACATTCTGAATTCCGCCCACAATTATGTAATATAAATTATGTTCTTGCAGATCATTTTTGCAAGCACTTTTGGAACCTACAGTACAGATCAGGTTAATGAGTTAGCAAAAGCATAAAAAAAACACAGTCAAATGCACCTGTTACTAAGTTATGAAAAATCTATTTTGTCAAATGGCTGGAATAATGTTGATATATATAAAAATGTAGAATGAAAGCAAATGAGATGTTTACAAATTGTCCAGTTAACTTATTTTACCCAGCATTTACTCAAAATTCTCATAAATGTTTTAATATAGAACAAGTGCACTGTCAATTCACTAGACTGTCAGCAGGTTTTGAAACTGACAATAACTGACAGCTGTTTTACAGTCTGCTTTACAGAAAATTTTTAGATGGCCAAATATCAGTCTATTAGTTGGCCTGGACATGTACTGGTTTCACTATTCCTGTGCATAACTACCTAAATCATGTGTATTAATACAACACAATGTTAGCGGCATATCATAACATTCAGGGAATAATGATTATTTTATGTATTACACATGAAAATGAATATATGAATGTAGAATTGTCCCTCTGTGATGCTTTTCATGTAGGGAATGCAGAGCAGCACAATTATGTTGACAGTTGAGTTAAAATTAACAGGTGGAAAAATAACACTGTGACCATTCTTCTCTAAAGAAGTTCTTTTATTTGTTTCTTTACTTGAATCTCTGTATGTTAATGAATGATTTTAGGGAGATTCAATGGTGATTGAATTCTTGTTTACTGAATTCTTCCTGTTGTCAGTCAAGTAGATGTTCCTAATTTCTGTCATTTCTGTCCAATCATATATATAAAGGAGCACACCTTGTTCATTCAGTGATGCTTTGGTCTTTTTTAATTATGAAACCGTTAAAAACAATAATGACTTTTATTACAGTAACAATACTAAACAGTTAACCTAGACTGTTAGAAACTGATAATTTGTTAGACAACAGTCATCTTTCAGAGGTATGACCAAGAAAATTAATTTTGAGGACAACTCTTCTTTAATGCCAGAGGCTTTATCTCTGTTCTTTGCTGTTTGGAGAGGCATAAGACATTTTTTTCCATTACATGGTTATTATTTGTTTCCTGTTCTGGAGCATTCTTAAATCACAGTGCATCACAGAAATATTTGCAGATGATTACTTCTCTAGAGCGTAATGCTTGTAAAGACCATTACCAAACAAAGAAAATAGCATCAAAATCAATGTTTTGGCAGCAAACATAATATGACGTGGCAAAAAATATAAATATTGATGCTAACAGTGCAAGACTAAAAACTAATTTTTCCTACTGAAATGCTCTATTGTAGCTCCTTTTTCCTTAAAGCCCTCCTTCCGAAACACCTAGTCTAATCTAATTGGGCAACTGGCCTACTCTGTTGTTTTTTGGTCAAACCTAAAAAGTTTTTTCGTGCTTCCACATTTTCTTTGTTTGCCAAACTAGCTGCTAAGTGGGCATTGTGCAAATGTTTAACAGTTATGTAGCCAAGTCATAGACATAATGGCAGAACTACAAATTAAGCACTTCAGCCAGTTCAGTGTTTCCTGCTGGAGAAAATAACTCCCTCTGCTGTGGACCATATGTTTGTACCTTTGCAGATTATTTACATGCACAAACAGCTATGTTACACACTAAAGGATAGGTAATATCCGAAAAGCAGAACATGCGCTCTCTCTTTCTCTGTATATAGGAAGTAATTTTAATACTTTGGCAATGTAAAGCCTTTTTTTACCATGGCAATAAATTAATTTTAATCTTGGGAGATTGTAACATTAGGATTGATTGTTACAATGTTCCTGATTGGACTATCATGAGAGTACATGTTTCTTTTGCTTATTTTGTTGGTGACATTTTAATTTTAATTACTGGTTTATGGTTTTCAGTGTTACTCTTCTTGAATGATGCGGAAGTGCATTGAATTCTACAGTTATGTAGTTAGGTAATTTCATTACTTAATTCTAATATTCTAATCTGATGTTTCATCAGTGTTTTTAACAAACAGTCAGGTATGATTTAAAAGCTAAATAGATGATTATGATCAGAACTTAAAACATATTATGCTTATTACTAACTTTACCGTCTCTGTAAAGTATGTAACCCTTGTTCCCTGATGGAGGGAACAAAACATTGTATTGATGATGACACATTGTCTATTGGGAGCCCCAATCACCTCTGATCTTTAAACAAAAGGCCAATAAATGCCAGTCTCCACCTTGGATATCCGGGTATATAAGGAAGCTGGCAAGTATCACTTGTGGGGTATCAGAAGGTGAGAGCGGAGAAGGCCGTGTCCTGTCAGAAGACATGGAGAGCGACTCCCTTCCTGGTTTGCCCATGTCAGGGCAGCTTCAAAACCTTGGAAGGTTTCATAGCGGCGTCCTGGCAGGCAGATGGTGCAGATCTTCTGAGCTAGCTCTTCCGAATGTGACAGATATCTCAGGAGTGAGAGGTCCGTGGGGCATGGGTCCGGGAGAATTATTTCTCAATCATTTCCTCATAAAGACCTCATAAAGAAGGTGCTTACTGATGTGAATCTCATGGAGGTCACAGACAGGAAAGCAGCCAGAGTAGTTTCTTACCTCTACCACAATGTTATAATGGGCATGGTCTCGCACTGAGGGCACGCCGCATCCATGAAAGCTAACTGAGCTTGGTCGAAATCTAAATACTCCAGACAGCAATCATGACCATCTAAGGGAGCCATAAATCGGTCACGTCCACTACCACAAGGGCAAAAAGCCATCTTTAAAAAGACGCTGGCGGACTGTGGGAGCTCTTTTGTGATACAAAATTTTAGACCCTGTTGCTAATCTGCCAAAGCGCCCAGGGGAAGTTCGCTTCAGGATGAGGAGGTAAACAACCACAGATAAACGCTGTAAATCCAGCTGTATAGCTGTAGAAAAAGATTCACTTCTGAAAGAGGTGTCAAGACAAACAGATCAACCATCTGCAGGCTCTGAAAAACAAGTCTGAGTGAATGATGCATGCCGGCTTCCTTATATACCCTGATATACAGGGCAGAGACTGGCATGCAAATTTCACTCGCCAGTTTTCATTGGCCATTTGTATAAAGATTAGAGGTGATGGGGCTCCCAAGAGCGAACACCTAATGTCATTATCGACACAACATTAAGTGACTGACAAAGAAGGAACTTAAATTTTGGTCTGTTCCTCTCTCAAAGCTATCAAATGGCTGTGGAACATGTGGAATATAACTTGTATATGAATTGCTTTCATGAACACTTCTGCTTTTTAGAGAACCCAACCAAACTTATAAACCAGGAACTAATGCAGTTTTCATGAAACTTTTTGTGTGTTACTGCTCTACACTGTACTACACACACTCTGTAATACAGTATTACAGATCTCTCCTCTCTCTCTCTCTCTCTCTCTCTCACTTCCGGTGTGCGAGTGCGAGCGAGTGGTCGGAGTGCTGTGAGCGCGGGTGGAGTGTTGTGAGTGAAACTCTTTTCTTTTTTTCTTTTTCTGTCTATCTTTGTTTGTATAGTTAACGGCAGTCTTTGCTGTGTTTCGGGCCGCGTGCTCTTCACTCTGAGGAGACATGTCAGCCCCGCGGGGGGAAGTTTTAAACTCACTCACGCGACGCCACGCTGTGAAGGTGGCATCAGCGGTGAGTGTGGAGGAAGCTTGCCTGGCAGTGGG